>CM051631.1:22031776-22269096 GCA_028020825.1 Podargus strigoides | reverse complement strand
TTTCGCCCCCCAAATCCCTTCTGGACACCCTTCGCCATTTTGCCCCCCCCATCCCCTTTTGCCCCCCCCATCCCTTTTAACCCCCCCCATCCCTTTTAACCTTCCCATCCCTATTAACCCCCCCTTCCACGTTTTGCCCCCCATCCCTTTTTACCCCCTGAAGTGCTGGGGTCTGAACCCCTAGCCCTGAATTAAGGCTGACATATGGGTGGTTCCCACAGCCCTTCAAAAGGAGAGGATGAGTTTGCCTTTTGGCTTTCCTCCAAGGTGCGGCCGGCCTTGCAAGGAAAGTCCTTGGGTAAACAAGCCCTAAGTGCCCTGCATTTTGATAAACGAGTGCCAGGTGTCCTGTTTGGGGATAAAAGCTGGGACCACTTGCAGGAAGGGTTGGAGAGTCTGTCTGTGGAGTGGACGCACTTCACAGAGTTTTCCTGTTGGGGAAGGACCTCCTGACTCCTCATGCAACTGGATCCCAGTCAGGTCTGGCACGTACAAACGCGGGCTTTGTGGGGAGGCAACATGGGGTTACTTCTGTCATATGTAACCACCTTATTCTCCTGGTTGTCTCCCATTTTCTCTGTGGGTTACCTTGTGTCTCTGCTTGTTCCATCTATTATGAGTGATACTATGTCATTCCAGGGGTCGCTGGGGTTGATATCTATTATTTGTGATCTATCTAACTTGTTTGTACCCCCAGCAATCCCCTATATTCTGAGTCCTTTACGTGAAATTGAACTTACTCACTGGATTGTTGTTCTGCTGTTGTGCTGCTGCTGGGACAAAGGGGGAAAGGGGGGCAATTCGGGGAACGGGGGTGAAAAGGGGGCAAAAGTGGGAGGGGGGCAAAAAGGGTACGGGGGTGGAAGGGGGGGCAAAAGGGGATGTGGGGTCAAAACGGGGAAGGGGGGCAAATGGGGAAGGGGGGGCAAAACAGGGTAGGGGGGGGCAAAACAGGATGGGGTCGAAAATGGGCAGGGGGGGTCGAAAATGGGCGGGGGGGGGAAGAAGGGATGGGGGGGGGGAAGAAGGGATGGGGGGGGGGAGCAAAATGGGGAACGCGGGGCGAAAAGGGATGGGGGCGCAAAATAGGGAAGGGGGGCAAAAATGGGCTGGGGGGGGTTAAAAGGGCTGGGGGGGGTTAAAAGGGCTGGGGGGGGTTAAAAGGGGAAGGGGACCAAACGGGGAAGGGGGGGGGGAAGGGGGAAGGGGGGGGGGCAAAATGGGGATGGGGGGGCGGGGACGAAAATGGGGAAGGGGGGGCGAAAGAGGAGAGGGGACGCAAAAAGGGGAGGGGGGACGCAAGGGGGGGGGGGGGGGGGCAAGAAGGGGAGAGGGGGTGAAAATATTGAGGGGGGTGCAAATGTGTGTGTGTGGGGCCAAACTGGGGAACAGGGGGGCCGAAAGGGCGGCGGGGGGGGGGGGGGGGGGAAAGGCAAAAATGGGAAAGATGGGGACCCAAAAAGGGAGGGGGGGCCCTGAAAGTGGGGGGGGGGGGGGAGAAGGGGGGGGGGGGGCAAAATCGGGGAGGGTGAAATGGGGCAGGGGGGGTGGCCCAAAAAGGGGAAGGGGGCTAGAAGGAACTGGGGGGATGAAGGGGGAAGGGGGGGCGAGAGGGGAGAGGGGGGGCAAAAAGGGGGAAGGAGGGACAAAAGGAGGGGCCAAGGGGGGCGGCCAAAAAGAGGAAGGAGGGGCCCCAAAAAGGGGGGGGGGAAAGGGGTAGGGGGGCGAAACTGGGGAACAGGGGACCCGAAAAAGGGGCGGAGGGGGTCAAAAGTGGGGAAGGGGGGGCCCAAAAAGGGGGAGGGGGGGGGGGAAGGGGGGAGGAAAGGGGAGGGGGGGGCGAAAATATTGAGGGGGGGCGCAAATGTGTGTGTGGGGCGAAACTGGGGAACGAGGGGGCCGAAAGTGGGGCCCGAAGAGGGGGAGGGGGGTGGGGCCCGAAAAGGGGGAAGGAAAGGGCGGGGGGCGAAAAGGGGGACCGGGGGGGGCGAAAATGGGAGGGGGGGCCAGAAGGGACGGGGGGGGAGGGGATGAAAACGGGGTAAGGGGGGGGTAGAAGGGGGAAGGGGGGTGGCCCAAAAAGGGGAAGGGGGGGCTGAAAATGGGGAACGGGGAGCAAAAGGGGAGACGGGAGGGCAAAAAGGCGGGGGGCAAAAACGAGGAAGGGGTGGCCGCAAAAGCGGAATGGGGGGGGCCCAAATAGAGGAAGGGTGGCCCCAAAATGAGGAAGGGGGGGCAAGAGGGGAGGCAAAAAAGGGATGGGGGGGGCAAAACAGGGACCGGGGGGGCAAAAAGGGGACCGGGGGGGAGCAAAAAATGGAGAACGGGGGGGCAAAGGGGGGGGGGGAGGGGGGATGAGAATGGGGAGGGGGTCTTGAAGGAGGAGGGGGGAAAGGGGGACGGGGGGCGACCCAAGGGGGAAAGGGGGGGACAAAAGGGGGATGGGGGGGGCAAAAAGGGGGAAGGGGGCTAGAAGGGGGACGGTGGGGCCCAAAAAGGAGAAATCGGGGGTAGGGGGCCAAAAAGGAGGGGGAAGGGGGAAGGGGGGGGCAAAAAGGGGAAGGGGGGGCCAGAAGGGACTGGGGGGGGGGGGGGCGAAGGGGGAGGGGGGGTGAAAAGGTGGAAGGGGGGGGGGGGCGAAAACAGGGAGAGGCCGCAAAAAGGGGAATGGGGGGCCCCAAATAGAGGAACGGGGGGGGCCAAAAAAGGGGACGGGGGGGGCTGAAAATGGGGAAGGGGGGGCAAAAGGGGAGAGGGGAGGCAAAAAGGGGAAGGGCAGGCAAAATGGGGGGAAGGGGGGGCCCCAAAGACGGGGAAGGGGGGGGAAGGGGAGGGGGGGGCGATAGGGGGACAGGGGGCCCCAAATAGAGGAAGCGGGTGCCTGAGAAGGGGGGGGGGCTGGAAACGTATTTAGAAGAAAATGGCCATGTGAGCAATCCGAACTACCCTGCACTTTATTGGCTTGACATACGCAGGCCTGCTTAGCCTGAGTAGGCCTGAAGGGCAGGAGCACGATCACGGGACGAGGATCACGGGATGAAGAAAGCATCTGTTGTTCTTTCTTGATATCTACGAAGAGGCTGAGCGAGCAACCTGCGAACAGCTGAGTCAGCGACCTGCTGCTGCAATAACTGACAGAGAGCAGAAGAAGGAGCATGGACACTTGTTACTGACCAGTGGGGGCTTTGGAACAGGGGCATCATCTTTATAACCCGGGCTTGTAGCGCAATAAAGTGGCTTCTACTCTGATCAGATTGATCTGGGTACAGTCCGATTTTTCTTCCCGCACAGGGGGCAAAAATGGGGAATGGGGGGGAAACCAAAAAGGAGGGGGGGGGCTGAAAGGGGTCGGGGGGGCAAAAAAAAGGGGGGTGGCACAAGGGGGGCAAAATGGGGAGGGGGGGCAAAAAAAGGCAGGGGGCCAAAACAGGGATGGGGGTAGAAATGGGGACAGAGGGGCCAAAAAGGGATAGCAGGGGTAATTAGAAGGGGTGGGGGAGCAAAAAGAGAAAGGGGGGCCAAAAGGTGCGGGGGAGGCAAAACGGTGAGGGGGGGCCAAAAGGGAAAGGGGTGCAAAACTGGGGCGGGGTGATAAAAAGGGATGGGGGAGCCAAAAGGGAAGGTGGGGGGGGAAGAGAGGGGGGACACAATGGGAAGGGGGGGGGGGGCAAAAAAGGGGGACGGGGGGGGCAAAAAAGGGGGACGGGGGGGGCAAAAAAGGGGGACGGGGGGGGCAAAAAAGGGGGACGGGGGGGGCAAAAAAGGGGGACGGGGGGGGCAAAAAAGGGGGACGGGGGGGGCAAAAAAGGGGGACGGGGGGGGCAAAAAAGGGGGACGGGGGGGGCCAGAGGCGGGCAGGGGGGGCGAAAGAGGGGAAGGGGGGGGGCCAAAAGAGGGGAAGGGGGGGGCCAAAAGAGGGGAAGGGGGGGGCCAAAAGAGGGGAAGGGGGGGGCCAAAAGAGGGGAAGGGGGGGGCCAAAAGAGGGGAAGGGGGGGGGGGGGGGGCCCAAAAAGAGGGGAAGGGGGGGAGGCCAAAAACGGGGGGGGGGGGGGGCAAAAATATGTAATAAAATATGTAATATTAACAAAAAATAGTATAATATTAGCCCTCATGATATCATTTTCCGAAGTACAAAAAAACATTTGCACTCGGTATTTTCCTAATTTTTTGGTAGCAGTATTCCATTCCTACTGCAGTGGTGCAGCTCGCATTTTTCCTCTCAATTGAACTAATTAAAAACAAACAACCTAACCCTACAAAAGGAGACAAATCATAATCTGAGATCAAACACTAACCAGAACATCTTGATTAAAATACATTTCTGAGAATGACTTAAAATACGTAGACGTTCCAGAGGGAAATAATCTTTGATTTTATCTTTTTCAAGAACAGTCAGTACAGGAGCCAAATAACATGCTTATGATTTACAAATATGATTTTCACATTTGTGGCTTTTACACGTTGCACATCCCAGGGTCTCACGCGTAACGGTTGATTTTACCTGTTTAAAATAAACAGTCTATAATATTTACATCTAGTACCTACCTAAACAGTTTTAGAAATATGAAACCTTCAGTGCTATTGACTTGAAAGAAGGCCAATGAAAACACTGGGTCCATATAAACATATTGATTGAAAACAGAACTTGAATAGGAAGAAAACTGACAAAAGTATACAAAACAAACAGCATAGATAGTACAGAAACTCCTGTTTTATACCATGGTATAAAAGAACAAAGCAACAGTCAAGAGAAATAAAAAAAAGGCTGAAATTCAAACCCAGTTTTATCAAGGACACATTTGCCGTAAGATTCAACTCATGACAACACTTAAATGGGGAACTCTACATTTGGGATAGTATCCATGCTGCCTACCTTCAAGGAACTGAGCGATCATTTCCCTATACAGTGAACGAAGAGAGACAAGCCCCTCCAGAATTGATACTGGCATAAGAACTCAATTTAGATGTTTCTGGTGTGTGCCTGTACTATTAACTCTTACCTGTTAATATCTGATACAAAGATACCCCATCAAGTTTTAGGGGTAAGACCTCTGTAATGGAAATAGCTGACTGTGGCCTGATTCAAACTTGCCACTGCGTCAGCAAAAATCCTGCAGCAAGAATGCTTTAAAAAAAAAAAAAAAAAAAAAAAAAATCTCAAAAAAGTTTACTGTTGCTTAGTTCCTCCTGTGACCTCTTTCCTCTCAGGACCACCTGTGGAGTTAGAAGCAGCTTTCAGAGAAATACTGCTCTGATGGTACCAATCTTACAATGGCTGGCTCCTGCAGTTACACATGAAGCAACAGAGCAAATGAAGAACTGGGGGAAGAGCACAACAGACGAACAGAAATAAACTCGAGTTACCTCCCACTTCTGAAGAACAGACCTAACTGTGTACTCCACAATCCTCACAAAAATTTAAAAAAAAAAAAAAAAAAGAGAAAGTAAAAATTAAAATAAAAAAAAAAATAGCAGTGGCAGAAGGGTACTGACAGCTGATTTAGTCAAAGATGTCCCTGCCCACACAGCAGGGAGGCTGGAACTAGATGATCTTTAAAGGTCCCTTCCAATCCAAGCCGTTCTAAGATTCTATGAGATCTCTCCAAGTAGAAAGTTCTTACGAGTAATACTTGGAGAGTAAGGAATCCCCAGGCTCCTCTTTTTCTCTGTCAGGGTGATGAATGGACTGAGCTGGTGTTTAGCCAATTACCAGGCCCAGTACGAAGGACACAGCCAGCAGCAGAAAAACAATCCAGTGAGTAGATTCTATTGCACGTAAAGGGGTCAGTATATAGAGGATCGCTGGGGGTACAAACGAGTTAGATCACAAATAATAGACATCAACCCCAGGAATGACACAGCATGACCCGTAATAGATGAACAGACAGAGATACAAGGTATCCCATATAAAAAATGGGAGACAACCAAGACAATAGGGTGATCACATACGATAGAGGTAACCCCATGTTGCCTCCCCACAAAGCCCACGTTTGTACGTGCCAGACCTGACTGCGATCCAGTTGCATGAGGGGTCAGGAGGTCCTTCCCCAACAGGAAAACTCCGTGAAGTGCCTCCACTTCACAGACAGACTCTCCAACCCTTCCTGCAAGTGGTCCCAGCTTTTATCCCCAAACAGGACACCTGGCACTCGTTATCAAAATGCAGGGCACCTGGGGCTTGTTTACCCAAGGGCTTTCCCTGCAAGGCCGGCTGCACCTTGGAGGAAAGCCAAAAGGCAAACTCATCCCCTCCTCTTAAAGGGCCATGGGGACCACCCATATGTCAACCTTAATTCGGGGCTCGGGGTTCAGACCCCAGCACTTCAGCTGGATCTCAGAACTTGGCAGGCAGCAAAATGCAAGTTCCAATTCTTTTTCTAACCCCAAGCATAATAGTCTTGAGAAGGTAAGCCTTGCAGGTTACTTGCCTAGAAGGCAAGTAACTCCTGGTGAGGCGAGTGCTCCAAGCATTGTTCTCATTGGGGAGAATTACCATGCAATTACCATGCAATCAAGTACTACATTTCATGTGAACACCATTACAGAAATTACTTCGTTGGCCATTATTCATTTGAGCTAAAGAAAAACAAAACAACCTTTCAAACCCGGAGTGTTTATCTTGTCTAAAACAAATAAAACTTAGGCATTTTAATCCAAGATAAGCAACTTCTTGCAGAAATGTTGCCTCTTTCATTCCCCAGTCTGTTAAATTCTGCATCAACATCATTTAAAAGTTTGAATAAAATATAGATAGCAATGTAAGGATGACTACGTAACATCTCTTCCAGCAACTCACCTGTAGGATTTCCTATGCTGGATATTTTGTGCTGAAATGTAATGCATGTCTCTGTCCAAATATTTTTCTAAAAAGCTCTGAATGGCATATAAGTTCTGTCATAGAGAAATAAACATAGTGGTCAGCTCTTTGACACAAACATCAAGGAAACTTGGTGAAACACAACTTTATAAAAGCGTAATTTGTAAATTTAAATATTCTTACTGAGCATCTCTGTTATTAATTACTAGTTCAAGATTTTGTGCTGATGACAAATCTATCATAGCTGTTTTCTCACTCCCCTGGAAACGCACCTTGAGTGACTTAGGAGCACAAACTGAATTCTGAATAAATTCAACGTATTTTAACAAAGCTGCAGCAGCTGCAAGACAGTAATACCTTGCAAAGAAACAATCTTTCATGAATGTTGAATAGTGCTAATTAAACTCCACAAAATCAAGTGGTGCACTACTGAAATCCCATTCACATTTCTGCTTGACAGCTCCTGGGACTGACAGCACTGAGAAAGCAGTATGTTTTAAATATGCACTAACCCATGTATAGTGCACATGTGTGCATGTAAATCAAATATTCATGAATGTTTGAGTCTCTGCACACTTGACCCCCCACACTACATAGCTGGTATTGTGAACGTAAGTATTTCAGTAGATACCCATGACTTGAAGTCCTGGTCACTGCGTATCACTACTTAAACTTGTTGGTACGAGGAAAACATCTGCCGAGACCAGAAATGCAATCATAGCTGTTAAGTTGTATCTTTAAGGAAAGAATAAAAAGGACAAAGTGGAAAGCTGTGAAAACAAAACAAAACAAAAATTGTAAAAAAAATGTAACAGGATTTCTATTTAACTTTCTAAATATATCAGAAATGGCCGGATGCAAACATTCCTTATTTTGGTCAAGGCTTTTCTTCTTAAAGAAATCCACAAGCTGAAACATAAAAAACAAACGTGTGCTGTTCTGTACTACATCAGCTGTCATGCTCCCTCAGTTGTGCTGTAACTGCCTTTTGGAAATAACATAAAACCATTCTGCATTCAGTACGTTTGTTTCAATACCTGTACAGGTTGCAGCAAACTATGAACCATTTTAACACAGAGCATAACAGCTACCTGTAGAGTAGCACATATATACTGCCAGGATCTTGACTGCTGAATTTGAACAGACCGATAACATGAGAGATACACAATAGATTTCATTAAAATTTAAGCATTGCACAGAGGTAAGGATTTTTAGAGTGACTAAATATTTATGCTACAGCTTAAAAATACCATCTTTGTCCATAAAGAATTCATGTACAGAAACAAAATCACTATTAACAGTTCCTCAGTACAAAACCAGTTTTCCTCATCCCTATATAGTGAAAGACCCTTTCACAGTCGACATGGATAAAGACTGTAACTGACTGCCATTAAATAGCAGGCATAAAACGTTCCTCACGGAATAGCCTATCTAGTATAGCAAAGTACTGGCAAGTTACAAACGCCCAAGACTTTTCTTTTTAAGAGCTGGACAATTTCCTTTTAACACAAGAATGGAACTAAAGTTTACAATACTTACGAAAGGAACGAATCACAACTCTGTCCTTCACAAAGCCTCCCTTTCCTTAAGTCAGAAAATAAAAGTGTTCACAAACAATACATAAACAAAAAGACCATCCAAGGAAACTTAAGTTCACAGACTTACACACGTCAGCCTAGTCACTAAATTTCAGAGATCTAAAAATTACCCCATTTGTCTGCAGCAAATGATCCATCTTCTTTTTGCAAGTTCTGTATATATTCAACGATTTAATTTACATCAACAACGTGGAGACTATCATATAAGATAAGAATCTGGGGGGAAAAAAAAAAAAGACACAGGAACAAAGAGAGGCAAAAAATTTTAAAATTTACTTTACAAAAACCCCTTGGATTTATAAAAGACTATTTAATTGACTGTGAATACTATTTGATAAGGTACGTCAAAAAAAAATTTCATTAACTGCAGTTCATCTAGCTCTGTCTGAAAACTTTAGGAAATTCTCAAATGAAAATACAGGGAATTCAAGCTGAATTCTTTCATGCTGTGTTTTTCCAATTACTAGGCCCAGTACAAAGGACAGCCAGCAGCAGAAAAACAATCCAGTGAGTAGATTCTATTGCGCGTAAAGGGGTCAGTATATAGAGGCTATATAGATTTAGTATATATCACTGGGGGTACAAACAAGTCAGACAGATCACAAATAATAGATATCAATCCCAGCGACCCCAGGAATGACATAGCATGACCCGAATTGGTGAACAAACAGAGATACAAGGTATCCCATAGAGAAAATGGGAGACAACCAAGACAATAGCGTTACCACATACGATAGAGGTAACCCCATGTTGCCTCCCCACAAAGCCCACGTTTGTAGGTGCCAGACCTGACTGGGATCCAGTTGCATAAGGAGCCAGGAGGTCTTTCCCCAACAGGAATCTCTGTGAAGTGCATCCACTCCACAGACAGACACTGCACCCTTCCTGCAAGTGCTCCCAGCTTTTATCCCCAAAACAGGGCACCTGGCACTCATTTACCCAATAGGGGCACCTGGGGCTTGTTTACCCAAGGGCTTTCCCTGCAAGGCCAGCTGCACCCTGGAGGAAAGCCAAAAGGCAAACTCATCCCCTCCTCTTAAAGGACCATGGGGACCACCCATATGTCAACCTTAATTCGGGGCTTGGGGTTCAGACCCCAGGACTTCATGCTGTTACTTTACAACTTTGAGCTCTCCTTTCAAAAGCACAGGCAGGTTGATTTGTTTTCACTTTAGCATTATGTAGAACAGGTTGGATTATGGTTAATTTTGTAGTGGGATAACAACATCCTGGACTTAAAAATTTGTAGTTTGTGCACTACTTGGATGCATGCAAGTATAAGGCTGGGGGAAGGAAGGACAGGAAGCAGGAGAGAGGGACAGTGAGAGGAAACAAAGTGCAGCGACCAGGAGAACAGGGAGAGAAAGCGGGGAGGGAGGGCGCAGCAGAGGTGGAGAAAGATGTCTTGGGGCACAAGGAGAGAAAGAGAAAACAGACAGGAAGAAGGACGGGGGATAGGGAGGGGAAAAAGAAAGACAAGGAGCAGGACACAGCTTGTCAGAGAAAGAGAGGTACAGGGAGCAAAACAAAGTGATCCAGAGAGAGAAAAAAGGGACAAGGAGGCAGGACAAAGGGAAAGACAGGCCAAAATAAAGAGACAGGGAGCAGGACAGAGATGGAGGGCAAGAAGCCTAGGATGGGCACCAGGACAGATAGACGGAGAAGGAAAAAACCAGCACTGGGCTGCGGGACAGAGATGGAGTGAGAAAAAATAGTGTCAGGGAGCAGGACAGAGGGGTAGAGTACAAAAAACCCCAAAGAGGGAACAGGGCAAAAAATACCCCAGGGAAATTGCCAGGACAACACAACAGAGGGGTGAGGGGGACGGGGAGCAGAACAGAGAGATGGAACATGAAAGGAAAGAAGAACGGCAGGCGGAAAAAAGGGAAGGACAGAGAAGAACAGGAAGTGGGACAAATGGATGGAAGAGGGGGAAAAAATTAGCCATGGGCTGCAGGACGGAAATGGAGGAATCAAAAAGTAGACAAACTGAGTGTGACAGATGGGGGGAAAAAGACAGAGATCAGGACTGCACCGGAGGAAAAAAAAAAAAAAAACCAACTGTGGTGGGCAGTGGGAAAGAGATACAGAAAAGGAAAAAATACTGAGGAAGAGAGAAAGGACAGAAGGGACGGCCGGCTGGACAGGGTGATACAGTTAGAAAAGATGGGAGATGGAATGGGACAGAGAGAGAAAGACAGAAAAGACGGCGAGAGGAAGAAGAGCAGAGGGACAGCAAGAGGGAAAAAGAGGGCAGAGATCGGGACAGAGATGGGCAAAAAAGCAGCAGGGACAGAGGAAAAGAGACAGAGAGACAGGGAGCAGGACAGAGAAAGAAAAATCAGGGCAGCAGCAAGATGGAGACGGAGAAAAAAAAAAATAAATTAGGATGGTGAGCAGGACAGAGAGGAAGGAACATGAATAGGGGCAGGGAGCGGGACAAAGGGACACAGTGAAAAACGACAGCAAAGGAAGCAAAACACAGCGGCAGGCAATACCAACATCACCGAGAGAGCGAAAAAGAGAGGCCGTGAGAAGCACAGGGCGTGGGATAAAGAAAGAGAGGTATTGGGAGTCCTGCAGAGAGATGGAGGACAACAAACAAGTGGAGCAGGGAGCAGCACAAAGGGCGAGAGAGAACGAGAGACGAACAGGAGGGAGGACGGGGATAGCCACAGACAGAATGCAAAAAAACAGCGACGGCGACAAATCAAGACCACGGTCTGCATCCTTTTTTTTTAGGCTGAGCACTGGTATGTTGCTCCACAATCATTCCCATTAAAACTGCCACATAGATTTGTATGATGAATACAGTCAGACTAGCTCACCCTTCTTCAGCCATCCTGTTAAAGGAAGCTTTCTGAAGAGCTGTTGTTGTACCAGTGAACAAAACCCGCAGCCGGAAAGAGAATGAAGAAGGCCTGTACACAGTACGTACATGACAATGCAAAGCCCGAAAGACAAAGAATTCGGAAAGGAAAAGAAGAAGAAGGGGGGGGGGGGGGGGGAGGAGGAAGGATAATCTCATAAAATAAGAGCAGAGAAGCAAAGTTCTCTGTGAAATTGTGCCATCTGTATTCTGTCTCAAATTCACCCAGTTTACAACTGCCTCTATTTTCTTCTCCTCTTTTCCCAAACCATACCTGAGCGTGTAACGATTTAAGTTCTCTGAGGACAAGAGTTTGATACAGCCGTTAACGTTTGTTGCACATTAGGAATGCAACATTAACAATGGCTGCATCGTTACAGTTTTTCTATAAAGTATGCAAAGGAAAAGGAAAACATGGCCTGAAAATACTTAAAGGTATTCTTATCATTGGACTAAACTGAATACTGAGAACTGAAAGGGTGATAAGCGTTACCTAGGATCTTTCCTACTAAGTCATCAAAAACTGTATTTTAAAAAGTCCCCAATGCATTCGTACACTAGCTACCGGCCCGTGCCGAATCCTGAAACCTGCTCACATAATTGCCTATGACACCAAGGTCAACCATAGATGGCTACTTTGGCTTGTGCTGCAATAGTTTCATTTTTACTCGTGTTTACTCGTGTTGCTGGGTATATGTCTACAGCATAAGAGAAAAGGCAGTGCAGAAATCTCATCCCAGCAAGAAACGTGAGGGAGGTCTTAGTACTTTGTCTTGTAAAACACACACCGATATTTGCAGGGGTTTCATTTGCAGTGCTGACTTCCAAAGTGTACCATAAACACTTGCTACCCAGTAAGTTAGAAAGCTCAGGGTCTCCTTGTGCTTTGCATATCCCATCCGCTTCACCCTTCCAGGAAGCAACAAACAGTAGCACCTGTAGTTCCCTGCACATTCTGTCTTTCTTTCAAACTGCAGCGGACAAGTGTGTGTACCTCTGTCTGCATGAGAAGCAAGGAGGAAATTAACCCACAGCTCTAAGTCAGGTCGAACAGGACAGAGGACAAAACAAAAGAAGCTTTGCTTCCCCAACAGAGTTTTTTTACCCTATAGTCTTACAGCTGGGACATTAAAGCCACTGCTGTTTAGAATCATTAACCGTTGTAGTGTTCTCTGTCTCGAGACTGCTGGGCACACAACGCATTTGTTTTCTCTATTTAGGTTAACCCAATACATCCTCAGTCATCTTTCCTTGTCCTTGTTATTGCACATTGCAACGAGAGCTTTGTGCCTCGTGAATCTCTTCCACAAGTCACCGAGAAGATAATTTCCTGTCAGGACACTTGCAAAGCTCCTTGCAAATTTCATTTGTAAATTTTCAGCAGAAACAAAAGAACTTGTTTTGCCACGCTATGAACTTGACCAATTCCATCAGCTTGGCACAAGGAGAACCTGATAAGGATCAAACTACTTCAGGAAGATAAACATTAAAGTAAACCTACTTATCAAATCATTAGAAATTCACCCAGAGAGAGGTAAAGGAATACTGTGAGTGGCAAAAGCGTAAAGTCCATCTGGGTGAGTTTCGTCTTATATACTTGAACATTTCCTCTATGCTTAAGGGCAGAGGGACAGCTAGAGGGAAAAAGAGGGCAGGGATCGGGACAGAGATGGAGAAAAATGCAGCAGGGTCAGAGGAAAAGAAACAGAGCAACAGGGAGCAGGGCAGAGAGAAAAATCAAGGCAGCAGCAAGACAGACATGGAGAAAAAAACCCTAGTTACGGTGAGCAAAAAAACGCCAAAAAATCCCAGCAATGCGGGAAAGAGAAGGGGGCAGGAGAGGGACAGGGAGGGCCCAGGATAGAGAAGAGGGGCAATAGCGCCCCGCAGGGTCGGGACTCACCGCAGCTCTCGCTCGTGGCGCTGCTCGGAGCGTTTGCCAGGTAAGACGCTTCTTTCTCCTTCGGTCCTTCCTTCCTCTTCTGTAGCTCCTGTCGCTCGGCTGTCCTCCACCTAAGAGAATTACGGGGGTGTCTCATAGCTCCTGTGAGACGAGGCCTCCTAGGCACGGATCCCCGCTCACCCGCGTGCTGCGTGGCCACGCCGTGCTCTGGGTTACCCCTACACACCCTGCGGTGCACGTTGACAGTCGGGCCTGCTGCACACTTCGAGGAAGGATCCTTCCTTACGTGGAGAGGCAGCTGCCGGCCGGATAGCCTTCGGTCTCTTCTTCTTTCCCTTTCTCCGGCCTCTCCAGCTGCAGCCATGGCAGCTCCCGGCCACAGCCATGAACCGCTCCGCCTCTCCCTTTTCGCCCCCGTGCCGCGAGGAGAGCCAGGCCGGGCAGACACAACCCACGCGAGCCCGAGGAGGGTGCAGACAACGGCATCCCCGGAGCAGGAGCGGACAACCGTGTCCTCAGCGCCGCTTCTGGGAGAGAGAAAGAAGCGGCAGCACCCCTTAGTACCGTAGATCACCCCCGGCTGAAGCCTCTCCTTCCACAGGGGCTCCTGCGGACACGGCTCCTTCCCCACACCACACGGGACAGGCTTCCGGGGAGGTGCTGGAGCTGGGGACAGCTGCACAGGGCGAGGACAACTGCAGGAGGCTCAGGGGGAGCTCTATCGAGGCGGGGAGGCGCCCGGTGTCTGCGCCTGGGGGTGTCCACCTCCTTCCCCTCCTCCCGGCTCTCAGCTCGGGGGTAACTCCCCGCGGCCGCCCCGCCGCGCCTCACCTCCAGCAGACCGGGAGCCTGCTGCAGCGAGCGCTGTGAGGGTCCCCGGCCCGCCGGCCCCGGGCGGAGGACAGCCAAAGGGCCTCGCTCGCCTCACTGATAGCCCTGGCCCTCACACGCCGCCGGGAACCGCGCTCCGCCATGCTGCGGCAGCGCCACTACTACGCGCCGGAGCAGCACCGGCGCCACACACGCGGGCAGGAAACGGCGTCTCCTTACCGGCAGTCAGCAACGAGCGCAGCGGCACCAAGCTGCAGGCACCGCGAGATCCTAGCGCTATTACCGGCGGACGGCCACGGAGATCCGGGAAGGTCGCGGCGTCTGTGCTGCACCGACCCGCGCTCGGCGGGCAAACGCAGCGAGCACGGCAAAAGACGCTACGGCGCATGCGCAGCCCCCGACCTGCAGTGCGGGGAGACAGGCCAGGGCGCATGCGCCATCCGAAACTACAACTCACGGCATGCCCCGGGAACCCGCGCCGCCGCCGCTGCAACTTAATAAATATACGGCGGCGCGGGATGGACCCCGGGAGGAATCGACAAATAGGGACGGGGCGCCGGACACACGGAGAACCGTGCCGCACACTGCCCCGTCCCCTGAATCCGCCCGTGCCCGTGGGCTCTGCAAAAGCGGTCGGTCCGCCCCCTTCATTCAGACGTGCTTTCCCATTGGCGGGCGGGCCACATAGCGCCGGCGGAGTGGGCGGGCCGAAGCGATGACAGGCAGAGCCGTGCGCCAATGGGACGACAGAGCCGGACGGAAAGGTGGTGCTGAACGGACCTCTCGCGCCGCCCCTCGAGCGCAGCGCTCTCCCCTCGCGCTGCCTGCGCGCGGCAGCTGTTCGCGCTCAGTCCCTCACACAGGCACGCGAGACAGGAGAGCGAGAAGAGCCGTCGCGCGCACAGTGAGGGGAGAGCGGCCGCCTGAGGGGAAGCGGAGCGGGACCCGCCTGGGGAAGGCGCGGGCAGACAGACGGGGGTCGGCACCGCCGGGGACGGGTCTGCGATCACCTCGGAGCGGGCAGGGGTCGGCACCGCCGGGAAAGGTTCCGGGATCGCCTCAGTACGGGGGGGTTCGGCGCCGCCGGGGAAGGGTTTGGGATCGCCTCAGGGCGGGCAGGGGTCGGCACCGCCGGGGAAGGGTCTGGGATCGTCTCAGTGTGAGGGGGTTCGGCTCCGCCGCGGAAGGGTCCGGGATCGCCTCAGAGCGGGCGGGGGTGAGCACCGCCGGGGAAGGGTCCGGGATCGCCTCAGAGTGGGCAGGGGTCGGCGCCGCCGGGGATGGGTCCGGGATCGCCTCAGTACGGGGGGGTTCGGCGCCGCCGGGGAAGGGTTTGGGATCGCCTCAGGGCGGGGGTGTTCGGCGCCGCCGGGAAAGAGTTTGGGATCGCCTCAGAGCGGGCAGGGGTCGGCACCGCCGGGGAAGGGTCTGGGATCGTCTCAGTGCGAGGGGGTTCGGCGCCGCCGCGGAAGGGTCCGGGATCGCCTCAGAGCGGGCAGGGGTCGGCGCAGCCGCGGAAGGGTCCGGGATCGCCTCAGAGCGGGCGGGGGTCGGCACCGCCGGGGAAGGGTCCGGGATCGCCTCAGAGCCGGCGGGGGTCGGCACCGCCGGGGAAGCGTCCGTGATCGCCTCAGAGCCGGCAGGGGTCGGCACCGCCGGGGAAGGGTCCGGGATCGCCTCAGTGCGGGGGGTTCGGCTCTGCTGCGGAAGGGTCCAGGATCACCTCATTGGGGGGGGGGGTTCGGCGCCGCCGGGGAAGGGTCCAGGATCGCCTCAGAGCGGGCAGGGGTCGGCACCGCCGGGGAAGGGTCTGGGATCGTCTCAGTGCGAGGGGGTTCGGCGCCGCCGCGGAAGGGTCCGGGATCGCCTCAGAGCGGGCAGGGGTCGGCGCAGCCGCGGAAGGGTCCGGGATCGCCTCAGAGCGGGCGGGGGTTGGCACCGCCGGGGAAGGGTCCGGGATCGCCTCAGAGCCGGCGGGGGTCGGCACCGCCGGGGAAGCGTCCGTGATCGCCTCAGAGCCGGCAGGGGTCGGCACCGCCGGGGAAGGGTCCGGGATCGCCTCAGAGTGGGCAGGGGTCGGCACCGCCGGGGAAGGGTCTGGGATCGCCTCACTGTGTGGGGGTTCGGCACCGCCGGGGAAGGGTCCGGGATCGCCTCAGTGTGGGGGGTTCGGCTCTGCTGCGGAAGGGTCCAGGATCACCTCATTGGGGGGGGGGGGTTCGGCGCCGCCGGGGAAGGGTCCAGGATCGCCTCAGAGCGGGCAGGGGTCGGCACCGCCGGGGAAGGGTCCGGGATCGCCTCAGGGGGGGCGGGGGGCGGCACCGCCGGGGAAGGGTCTGGGATCGTCTCAGTGCGAGGGGGTTCGGCGCCGCCGCGGAAGGGTCCGGGATCGCCTCAGAGCCGGCGGGGGTCGGCACCGCCGGGGAAGCGTCCGTGATCGCCTCAGAGCCGGCAGGGGTCAGCACCGCCGGGGAAGCGTCCGTGATCGCCTCAGAGCCGGCAGGGGTCGGCACCGCCGGGGAAGGGTCCGGGATCGCCTCAGAGCGGGCAGGGGTCGGCACCGCCGGGGAAGGGTCTGGGATCGCCTCACTGTGTGGGGGTTCGGCACCGCCGGGGAAGGGTCCGGGATCGCCTCAGTGCGGGGGGTTCGGCTCTGCTGCGGAAGGGTCCAGGATCACCTCATTGGGGGGGGGGGTTCGGCGCCGCCGGGGAAGGGTCCAGGATCGCCTCAGAGCGGGCAGGGGTCGGCACCGCCGGGGAAGGGTCTGGGATCGCCTCAGTGTGAGGGGGTTCGGCACCGCCGGGGAAGGGTCCGGGATCGCCTCAGGGGGGGCGGCACCGCCGGGGAAGGGGCCGGGATCGGTTCAGGGCAGGCGGGGGTCGGCACTGCCGGGCAAGGGTCCGGGATCGCCTCAGTTCAGAGGGATCCGGCAATGCCGGGGACGGGTCTGGGACCGCCTCAGAAGGCGCAGGGCTGGGGCTCCGCCGCCGTTCCAGGAAAGCACGGCCCACCATCGCCAGAGGAGGTGCGGAGCCACCAGTCCCCGTCGGGAGCGGCCAGGAGCCCGGTGCAGTGTCGCGTCCTTGGCACTGCTCCCTGCAGGGAGCACCGGAGTCCGTGAGAAAAGCCGATACGCGCGGTATTTTCCGCAGGGATGGGGGGGGGGCGTCTTGGGGCGCCAGGCGTATCCGACAGAGGCAACACGATGGTGAGGGCTGTGGTGCTGTGAATGGCTCCCTCACGCTGCCGGCGTCAGTCAGGGACCTGAGCGTGTCCTCCTGCCTTCGTAGCAGCCAGTGGAGCAGGCAGAGGTAGTATCCATGATGTGGCACTGCGAGGCAAAAGCGAGCAAGAGGAGGAGCGGAGGAAGCCCGGGAGACTGGAGGAAAGAGAACGGCATGCTGGGCAAAGGACCTCCCTGCCATCACAGCGACCATGTTCATGCAAGGCTGTCACCAGCGCCTTTGATGACCTTCCTGTACCCGGGGCTTGGGTCTTTGCTTCTGTATCAGTGAGCAATTGCGTGACAAGTACTACTGAAACAGTGCAAGTATACTTTTTCCTTTTAACTTAAGGCTGGTTGTGTAGACTCATGGGTTCGTAAGGCATTTATGCCAAAATTTCAGCAATCAATATGTAAAATTTTACATTATGGGTACAATTGAAATTTTACCTATGACCTTTCAAATATCCTCAGCACTGCACATTGTCTTAACCATTATCAATACTCAGAGATAAATGGGGGGTTTGGTTGAATAAGTCAAAAATACGTTTTCTCTGGAATTTCCTTAACCTCAATTGACATTTTCATGTGGATCTCTTAAGCTGCTTCATTCTCATACGGACTACAGAATTGTCAGGTAAGCAAAAGGATTAAATAATTCCATTCCCGTCTTTTTAAGATGCTTTTCCTTTTCCGTTAGTTCTGTGCCATCCATTAGGAGTACAGGAAAATATAGAAAACCACCTAAGTAAAACAGAATTCAAGGAAATGCCACAGAAAGAGACACAACCTATTTCCATAAAGCTTTCTAAGAAGCCTCACCAGGTGCGTGCATGCTAGTTCCACGTTTGCTAAATTGAACCAGCGTCCCTGAACACTTCTTACTACGTCACTGCATTTCGCTTGTATCGCTGGCTAAACTGTAGCAGTTCTGCTACCACCCAATAACACCCTCCCCCTCGAACCCCAGGGATCAGGGAAAAAAAGGAGAAGCCCCAAAGGTAGAAACTGAAATGACTAATGAAATAACAAAACTAATAAAACAACAACATAACATACAGAAGCTTATACTCAGCCTGAACACGTCAGCAGCAGAAGAAGCAGAAGGCTAAGAGGAAGGAGCCCACGTACAACAGAAGCTGGTTTAAAAAGAAGCAACACAAACAAAAAACCCAAAAAAAGAGGGTATTTAATTACACATACTACTCTCCTCTTTGGTTCTAGTTTCTCAGGATGACTCACTGTCCTTCTCTGCTCTGAAATAAGACAGGATCCTCCAGTGAGTAAAGCAGCCTCACCTGAGGCCGCCTGCCTTCCTTTGATGATAGAAGGTACCTGAGTGAGTAGGCAGCTAGCTTAGGAGTCACCGTTCAGTGTTTAAAGATAAGCAGAATAATTCTAGATTTCTGGAGATATTTTCAAATGTTTGTTAACATGAGGGGCGGGAAACCCAAAAAGGGATGAGAGGCCAAAACCAAAGCAGATGCCGAAAAGGGACAGGAGGGGGAAAAGGGGGCCGGAGGGGGAAAAGGGTTGTGTGGTTCAAAGGCGGCAGGAGGTCGTAAAGGGGCTTCAGGGCGAAAAGGGGCGGGAGAGTGGATAGGGGCAAGAGCGCGAAGAGGTGGGGGAGGGTGAAAGGGGGCGGGAGGGTGAAAGGGGAGCCCAAAGGGGGCGGGAGGGCGAAAAGGAGCAGAAGCCTTTTGCCCTCCCACCCCTCTATGCGCTCCCGACCCTTTTCACCATCCCGCCCCTATTTGCCCACTCACCTCTTTTCGCACTCCCGCCGCTTTTCACCCTCCCGCACCCTTTCACCCTCCAGCCCCTTTTCGCCCTCCAGCCCCCTTTGGCCCGCCCAACCCTTTGGGGGTAGGATCAAAGGAGGAGCGGCGGGAGGGTCAAAGGGGGCGCCAGGGCAAAAAGGGGCAGGAGAGCAAATAGGAGCGGGAGGGTAAAGAGGGGCGGGAGGGCCAACATAAAGTATACACCAACACCAACATGAATCATAGAACCTTATACCTCGCCTGATCCCGTGGGAGCAGCAGAAGAAGCAGAAGGCTAAGAGGAAGGAGCCCACGTACAACAGAAGCTGGTTTAAAAAGAAGCAACACAAACAAAAAACCCAAAAAAAGAGGGTATTTAATTACACATACTACTCTCCTCTTTGGTTCTAGTTTCTCAGGATGACTCACTGTCCTTCTCTGCTCTGAAATAAGACAGGATCCTCCAGTGAGTAAAGCAGCCTCACCTGAGGCCGCCTGCCTTCCTTTGATGATAGAAGGTACCTGAGTGAGTAGGCAGCTAGCTTAGGAGTCACCGTTCAGTGTTTAAAGATAAGCAGAATAATTCTAGATTTCTGGAGATATTTTCAAATGTTTGTTAACATGAGGGGCGGGAAACCCAAAAAGGGATGAGAGGCCAAAACCAAAGCAGATGCCGAAAAGGGACAGGAGGGGGAAAAGGGGGCCGGAGGGGGAAAAGGGTTGTGTGGTTCAAAGGCGGCAGGAGGTCGTAAAGGGGCTTCAGGGCGAAAAGGGGCGGGAGAGTGGATAGGGGCAAGAGCGCGAAGAGGTGGGGGAGGGTGAAAGGGGGCGGGAGGGTGAAAGGGGAGCCCAAAGGGGGCGGGAGGGCGAAAAGGAGCAGAAGCCTTTTGCCCTCCCACCCCTCTATGCGCTCCCGACCCTTTTCACCATCCCGCCCCTATTTGCCCACTCACCTCTTTTCGCACTCCCGCCGCTTTTCACCCTCCCGCACCCTTTCACCCTCCAGCCCCTTTTCGCCCTCCAGCCCCCTTTGGCCCGCCCAACCCTTTGGGGGTAGGATCAAAGGAGGAGCGGCGGGAGGGTCAAAGGGGGCGCCAGGGCAAAAAGGGGCAGGAGAGCAAATAGGAGCGGGAGGGTAAAGAGGGGCGGGAGGGCCAACATAAAGTATACACCAACACCAACATGAATCATAGAACCTTATACCTCGCCTGATCCCGTGGGAGCAGCAGAAGAAGCAGAAGGCTAAGAGGAAGGAGCCCACGTACAACAGAAGCTGGTTTAAAAAGAAGCAACACAAACAAAAAACCCAAAAAAAGAGGGTATTTAATTACACATACTACTCTCCTCTTTGGTTCTAGTTTCTCAGGATGACTCACTGTCCTTCTCTGCTCTGAAATAAGACAGGATCCTCCAGTGAGTAAAGCAGCCTCACCTGAGGCCGCCTGCCTTCCTTTGATGATAGAAGGTACCTGAGTGAGTAGGCAGCTAGCTTAGGAGTCACCGTTCAGTGTTTAAAGATAAGCAGAATAATTCTAGATTTCTGGAGATATTTTCAAATGTTTGTTAACATGAGGGGCGGGAAACCCAAAAAGGGATGAGAGGCCAAAACCAAAGCAGATGCCGAAAAGGGACAGGAGGGGGAAAAGGGGGCCGGAGGGGGAAAAGGGTTGTGTGGTTCAAAGGCGGCAGGAGGTCGTAAAGGGGCTTCAGGGCGAAAAGGGGCGGGAGAGTGGATAGGGGCAAGAGCGCGAAGAGGTGGGGGAGGGTGAAAGGGGGCGGGAGGGTGAAAGGGGAGCCCAAAGGGGGCGGGAGGGCGAAAAGGAGCAGAAGCCTTTTGCCCTCCCACCCCTCTATGCGCTCCCGACCCTTTTCACCATCCCGCCCCTATTTGCCCACTCACCTCTTTTCGCACTCCCGCCGCTTTTCACCCTCCCGCACCCTTTCACCCTCCAGCCCCTTTTCGCCCTCCAGCCCCCTTTGGCCCGCCCAACCCTTTGGGGGTAGGATCAAAGGAGGAGCGGCGGGAGGGTCAAAGGGGGCGCCAGGGCAAAAAGGGGCAGGAGAGCAAATAGGAGCGGGAGGGTAAAGAGGGGCGGGAGGGCCAACATAAAGTATACACCAACACCAACATGAATCATAGAACCTTATACCTCGCCTGATCCCGTGGGAGCAGCAGAAGAAGCAGAAGGCTAAGAGGAAGGAGCCCACGTACAACAGAAGCTGGTTTAAAAAGAAGCAACACAAACAAAAAACCCAAAAAAAGAGGGTATTTAATTACACATACTACTCTCCTCTTTGGTTCTAGTTTCTCAGGATGACTCACTGTCCTTCTCTGCTCTGAAATAAGACAGGATCCTCCAGTGAGTAAAGCAGCCTCACCTGAGGCCGCCTGCCTTCCTTTGATGATAGAAGGTACCTGAGTGAGTAGGCAGCTAGCTTAGGAGTCACCGTTCAGTGTTTAAAGATAAGCAGAATAATTCTAGATTTCTGGAGATATTTTCAAATGTTTGTTAACATGAGGGGCGGGAAACCCAAAAAGGGATGAGAGGCCAAAACCAAAGCAGATGCCGAAAAGGGACAGGAGGGGGAAAAGGGGGCCGGAGGGGGAAAAGGGTTGTGTGGTTCAAAGGCGGCAGGAGGTCGTAAAGGGGCTTCAGGGCGAAAAGGGGCGGGAGAGTGGATAGGGGCAAGAGCGCGAAGAGGTGGGGGAGGGTGAAAGGGGGCGGGAGGGTGAAAGGGGAGCCCAAAGGGGGCGGGAGGGCGAAAAGGAGCAGAAGCCTTTTGCCCTCCCACCCCTCTATGCGCTCCCGACCCTTTTCACCATCCCGCCCCTATTTGCCCACTCACCTCTTTTCGCACTCCCGCCGCTTTTCACCCTCCCGCACCCTTTCACCCTCCAGCCCCTTTTCGCCCTCCAGCCCCCTTTGGCCCGCCCAACCCTTTGGGGGTAGGATCAAAGGAGGAGCGGCGGGAGGGTCAAAGGGGGCGCCAGGGCAAAAAGGGGCAGGAGAGCAAATAGGAGCGGGAGGGTAAAGAGGGGCGGGAGGGCCAACATAAAGTATACACCAACACCAACATGAATCATAGAACCTTATACCTCGCCTGATCCCGTGGGAGCAGCAGAAGAAGCAGAAGGCTAAGAGGAAGGAGCCCACGTACAACAGAAGCTGGTTTAAAAAGAAGCAACACAAACAAAAAACCCCCAAAAAGAGGGTATTTAATTACACATACTACTCTCCTCTTTGGTTCTAGTTTTTCAGGATGACTCACTGTCCTTCTCTGCTCTGAAATAAGACAGGATCCCCCAGTGAGTAAAGCAGCCTCACCTGAGGCCGCCTGCCTTCCTTTGATGATAGAAGGTACCTGAGTGAGTAGGCAGCTAGCTTAGGAGTCACCGTTCAGTGTTTAAAGATAAGCAGAATAATTCTAGATTTCTGGAGATATTTTCAAATGTTTGTTAACATGAGGGGCGGGAAACCCAAAAAGGGATGAGAGGCCAAAACCAAAGCAGATGCCGAAAAGGGACAGGAGGGGGAAAAGGGGGCCGGAGGGGGAAAAGGGTTGTGTGGTTCAAAGGCGGCAGGAGGTCGTAAAGGGGCTTCAGGGCGAAAAGGGGCGGGAGAGTGGATAGGGGCAAGAGCGCGAAGAGGTGGGGGAGGGTGAAAGGGGGCGGGAGGGTGAAAGGGGAGCCCAAAGGGGGCGGGAGGGCGAAAAGGAGCAGAAGCCTTTTGCCCTCCCACCCCTCTATGCGCTCCCGACCCTTTTCACCATCCCGCCCCTATTTGCCCACTCACCTCTTTTCGCACTCCCGCCGCTTTTCACCCTCCCGCACCCTTTCACCCTCCAGCCCCTTTTCGCCCTCCAGCCCCCTTTGGCCCGCCCAACCCTTTGGGGGTAGGATCAAAGGAGGAGCGGCGGGAGGGTCAAAGGGGGCGCCAGGGCAAAAAGGGGCAGGAGAGCAAATAGGAGCGGGAGGGTAAAGAGGGGCGGGAGGGCCAACATAAAGTATACACCAACACCAACATGAATCATAGAACCTTATACCTCGCCTGATCCCGTGGGAGCAGCAGAAGAAGCAGAAGGCTAAGAGGAAGGAGCCCACGTACAACAGAAGCTGGTTTAAAAAGAAGCAACACAAACAAAAAACCCAAAAAAAGAGGGTATTTAATTACACATACTACTCTCCTCTTTGGTTCTAGTTTCTCAGGATGACTCACTGTCCTTCTCTGCTCTGAAATAAGACAGGATCCTCCAGTGAGTAAAGCAGCCTCACCTGAGGCCGCCTGCCTTCCTTTGATGATAGAAGGTACCTGAGTGAGTAGGCAGCTAGCTTAGGAGTCACCGTTCAGTGTTTAAAGATAAGCAGAATAATTCTAGATTTCTGGAGATATTTTCAAATGTTTGTTAACATGAGGGGCGGGAAACCCAAAAAGGGATGAGAGGCCAAAACCAAAGCAGATGCCGAAAAGGGACAGGAGGGGGAAAAGGGGGCCGGAGGGGGAAAAGGGTTGTGTGGTTCAAAGGCGGCAGGAGGTCGTAAAGGGGCTTCAGGGCGAAAAGGGGCGGGAGAGTGGATAGGGGCAAGAGCGCGAAGAGGTGGGGGAGGGTGAAAGGGGGCGGGAGGGTGAAAGGGGAGCCCAAAGGGGGCGGGAGGGCGAAAAGGAGCAGAAGCCTTTTGCCCTCCCACCCCTCTATGCGCTCCCGACCCTTTTCACCATCCCGCCCCTATTTGCCCACTCACCTCTTTTCGCACTCCCGCCGCTTTTCACCCTCCCGCACCCTTTCACCCTCCAGCCCCTTTTCGCCCTCCAGCCCCCTTTGGCCCGCCCAACCCTTTGGGGGTAGGATCAAAGGAGGAGCGGCGGGAGGGTCAAAGGGGGCGCCAGGGCAAAAAGGGGCAGGAGAGCAAATAGGAGCGGGAGGGTAAAGAGGGGCGGGAGGGCCAACATAAAGTATACACCAACACCAACATGAATCATAGAACCTTATACCTCGCCTGATCCCGTGGGAGCAGCAGAAGAAGCAGAAGGCTAAGAGGAAGGAGCCCACGTACAACAGAAGCTGGTTTAAAAAGAAGCAACACAAACAAAAAACCCCCAAAAAGAGGGTATTTAATTACACATACTACTCTCCTCTTTGGTTCTAGTTTCTCAGGATGACTCACTGTCCTTCTCTGCTCTGAAATAAGACAGGATCCCCCAGTGAGTAAAGCAGCCTCACCTGAGGCCGCCTGCCTTCCTTTGATGATAGAAGGTACCTGAGTGAGTAGGCAGCTAGCTTAGGAGTCACCGTTCAGTGTTTAAAGATAAGCAGAATAATTCTAGATTTCTGGAGATATTTTCAAATGTTTGTTAACATGAGGGGCGGGAAACCCAAAAAGGGATGAGAGGCCAAAACCAAAGCAGATGCCGAAAAGGGACAGGAGGGGGAAAAGGGGGCCGGAGGGGGAAAAGGGTTGTGTGGTTCAAAGGCGGCAGGAGGTCGTAAAGGGGCTTCAGGGCGAAAAGGGGCGGGAGAGTGGATAGGGGCAAGAGCGCGAAGAGGTGGGGGAGGGTGAAAGGGGGCGGGAGGGTGAAAGGGGAGCCCAAAGGGGGCGGGAGGGCGAAAAGGAGCAGAAGCCTTTTGCCCTCCCACCCCTCTATGCGCTCCCGACCCTTTTCACCATCCCGCCCCTATTTGCCCACTCACCTCTTTTCGCACTCCCGCCGCTTTTCACCCTCCCGCACCCTTTCACCCTCCAGCCCCTTTTCGCCCTCCAGCCCCCTTTGGCCCGCCCAACCCTTTGGGGGTAGGATCAAAGGAGGAGCGGCGGGAGGGTCAAAGGGGGCGCCAGGGCAAAAAGGGGCAGGAGAGCAAATAGGAGCGGGAGGGTAAAGAGGGGCGGGAGGGCCAACATAAAGTATACACCAACACCAACATGAATCATAGAACCTTATACCTCGCCTGATCCCGTGGGAGCAGCAGAAGAAGCAGAAGGCTAAGAGGAAGGAGCCCACGTACAACAGAAGCTGGTTTAAAAAGAAGCAACACAAACAAAAAACCCCCAAAAAGAGGGTATTTAATTACACATACTACTCTCCTCTTTGGTTCTAGTTTCTCAGGATGACTCACTGTCCTTCTCTGCTCTGAAATAAGACAGGATCCCCCAGTGAGTAAAGCAGCCTCACCTGAGGCCGCCTGCCTTCCTTTGATGATAGAAGGTACCTGAGTGAGTAGGCAGCTAGCTTAGGAGTCACCGTTCAGTGTTTAAAGATAAGCAGAATAATTCTAGATTTCTGGAGATATTTTCAAATGTTTGTTAACATGAGGGGCGGGAAACCCAAAAAGGGATGAGAGGCCAAAACCAAAGCAGATGCCGAAAAGGGACAGGAGGGGGAAAAGGGGGCCGGAGGGGGAAAAGGGTTGTGTGGTTCAAAGGCGGCAGGAGGTCGTAAAGGGGCTTCAGGGCGAAAAGGGGCGGGAGAGTGGATAGGGGCAAGAGCGCGAAGAGGTGGGGGAGGGTGAAAGGGGGCGGGAGGGTGAAAGGGGAGCCCAAAGGGGGCGGGAGGGCGAAAAGGAGCAGAAGCCTTTTGCCCTCCCACCCCTCTATGCGCTCCCGACCCTTTTCACCATCCCGCCCCTATTTGCCCACTCACCTCTTTTCGCACTCCCGCCGCTTTTCACCCTCCCGCACCCTTTCACCCTCCAGCCCCTTTTCGCCCTCCAGCCCCCTTTGGCCCGCCCAACCCTTTGGGGGTAGGATCAAAGGAGGAGCGGCGGGAGGGTCAAAGGGGGCGCCAGGGCAAAAAGGGGCAGGAGAGCAAATAGGAGCGGGAGGGTAAAGAGGGGCGGGAGGGCCAACATAAAGTATACACCAACACCAACATGAATCATAGAACCTTATACCTCGCCTGATCCCGTGGGAGCAGCAGAAGAAGCAGAAGGCTAAGAGGAAGGAGCCCACGTACAACAGAAGCTGGTTTAAAAAGAAGCAACACAAACAAAAAACCCCCAAAAAGAGGGTATTTAATTACACATACTACTCTCCTCTTTGGTTCTAGTTTTTCAGGATGACTCACTGTCCTTCTCTGCTCTGAAATAAGACAGGATCCCCCAGTGAGTAAAGCAGCCTCACCTGAGGCCGCCTGCCTTCCTTTGATGATAGAAGGTACCTGAGTGAGTAGGCAGCTAGCTTAGGAGTCACCGTTCAGTGTTTAAAGATAAGCAGAATAATTCTAGATTTCTGGAGATATTTTCAAATGTTTGTTAACATGAGGGGCGGGAAACCCAAAAAGGGATGAGAGGCCAAAACCAAAGCAGATGCCGAAAAGGGACAGGAGGGGGAAAAGGGGGCCGGAGGGGGAAAAGGGTTGTGTGGTTCAAAGGCGGCAGGAGGTCGTAAAGGGGCTTCAGGGCGAAAAGGGGCGGGAGAGTGGATAGGGGCAAGAGCGCGAAGAGGTGGGGGAGGGTGAAAGGGGGCGGGAGGGTGAAAGGGGAGCCCAAAGGGGGCGGGAGGGCGAAAAGGAGCAGAAGCCTTTTGCCCTCCCACCCCTCTATGCGCTCCCGACCCTTTTCACCATCCCGCCCCTATTTGCCCACTCACCTCTTTTCGCACTCCCGCCGCTTTTCACCCTCCCGCACCCTTTCACCCTCCAGCCCCTTTTCGCCCTCCAGCCCCCTTTGGCCCGCCCAACCCTTTGGGGGTAGGATCAAAGGAGGAGCGGCGGGAGGGTCAAAGGGGGCGCCAGGGCAAAAAGGGGCAGGAGAGCAAATAGGAGCGGGAGGGTAAAGAGGGGCGGGAGGGCCAACATAAAGTATACACCAACACCAACATGAATCATAGAACCTTATACCTCGCCTGATCCCGTGGGAGCAGCAGAAGAAGCAGAAGGCTAAGAGGAAGGAGCCCACGTACAACAGAAGCTGGTTTAAAAAGAAGCAACACAAACAAAAAACCCAAAAAAAGAGGGTATTTAATTACACATACTACTCTCCTCTTTGGTTCTAGTTTCTCAGGATGACTCACTGTCCTTCTCTGCTCTGAAATAAGACAGGATCCTCCAGTGAGTAAAGCAGCCTCACCTGAGGCCGCCTGCCTTCCTTTGATGATAGAAGGTACCTGAGTGAGTAGGCAGCTAGCTTAGGAGTCACCGTTCAGTGTTTAAAGATAAGCAGAATAATTCTAGATTTCTGGAGATATTTTCAAATGTTTGTTAACATGAGGGGCGGGAAACCCAAAAAGGGATGAGAGGCCAAAACCAAAGCAGATGCCGAAAAGGGACAGGAGGGGGAAAAGGGGGCCGGAGGGGGAAAAGGGTTGTGTGGTTCAAAGGCGGCAGGAGGTTGTAAAGGGGCTTCAGGGCGAAAAGGGGCGGGAGAGTGGATAGGGGCAAGAGCGCGAAGAGGTGGGGGAGGGTGAAAGGGGGCGGGAGGGTGAAAGGGGAGCCCAAAGGGGGCGGGAGGGCGAAAAGGAGCAGAAGCCTTTTGCCCTCCCACCCCTCTATGCGCTCCCGACCCTTTTCACCATCCCGCCCCTATTTGCCCACTCACCTCTTTACGCACTCCCGCCGCTTTTCACCCTCCCGCACCCTTTCACCCTCCAGCCCCTTTTCGCCCTCCAGCCCCCTTTGGCCCGCCCAACCCTTTGGGGGTAGGATCAAAGGAGGAGCGGCGGGAGGGTCAAAGGGGGTGCCAGGGCAAAAAGGGGCAGGAGAGCAAATAGGAGCGGGAGGGTAAAGAGGGGCGGGAGGGCCAACATAAAGTATACACCAACACCAACATGAATCATAGAACCTTATACCTCGCCTGATCCCGTGGGAGCAGCAGAAGAAGCAGAAGGCTAAGAGGAAGGAGCCCACGTACAACAGAAGCTGGTTTAAAAAGAAGCAACACAAACAAAAAACCCCCAAAAAGAGGGTATTTAATTACACATACTGCTTTCCTCTTTGGTTCTAGTTTCTCAGGATGACTTACCGTCCTTCTCTGCTTTGAAATAAGACAGGATCCTCCAGAAGTAATGCAGCCTCGTCTGAGGACGCCTGCCTTCCTGTAATGACAGAAGGTACCTGGAGTGAGTAGGCAGCTAGGTTAGGAGTCACAGTTCAGTGCTTATAGATAAGCAGAGGAATTCTACATAAATATTTTCAATGTTCACTAGCATTAGCGGAGAGAAGCTGAAAAGAGATGAGAGGCAAAAACCAAAGCAGGTGCTAAAAGCAGTGGGAGGGCCAAAGGGGTTGGGAGGGCCAGAGGTGGCAGGAAGGGTAAAGGGACAGCGGGGGAAAAGGGGTGTGGGGGGGAACAAAAGTGGACGGGGAGAGCTAAAACGGGAAGGGGGGCGATAAAGGGGGAGGGGGGAAAAAAAGTGACGGGGCACAAAACGAGGACAGCCGGGCAAAAAGGGGGTGGGGAGGCAAAAGGGAAGGGGGGGCCAAAAGGGGATGGGGGCGCAAAATGTGGACGGGGGATCAAAACGGGGGCGGGGGGGGGGGGCAAAAAGGGATGGGAGGCAAAAAGGGGGTGGAGGGGAAAAAGGGGGCGGGAGGGAAAAAGGGGACTGGGGTGAAAAAAGGGACCGGGGGGAAAAAACAGGGAAGGGGGGCCAAAAGGGGAATAGGGGGGCCAAAAGGGGAATAGGGGGGCCAAAAGGGATGTGGGGGTAAAACGGGGAAGGGGGGTGAAAAAAGGGCGGAGGGGCGAAAGTGGGAGGGGGGCAAAAGGGGATGGGGGGGTCAAAAAGGGGAAGGGGACAAAATGTGTGAGGAGGGACAAAAGGGGGACGGGAGCGGGAAAGGGGGGGCAAATTACTATGGGGGGGGGGGTAAAAGGAATGGGTTGGTTAAAAGTGATGGCGGGGCAAAAGTGAGAGGGGGGCAAAACTGGGCTGGGGGGGCAAAGGGGGAAGGGGGGCAAAAAGGGAAGGGGGAACAAAACGGGGAAGGGGGTTGAAATAAGAAAGGGGGGACAAAAGGGAGACGGGGGGGCAAAAAGGGATGTGGGCACAAAACAGAGAATGGGGGGCGGAAAGGGGGGGGGCGGAAAAGGGAGGGGGGGGGGGCGGAAAAGGGGGGGGGGGCGGAAAAGGGGGGGGGGGCGGAAAAGGGAGGGGGGGGGCGGAAAAGGGAGGGGGGGGGCGGAAAAGGGGGGGGGGGCGGAAAAGGGGGGGGGGGCGGAAAAGGGGGGGGGGGCGGAAAAGGGGGGGGGGGCGGAAAAGGGGGGGGGGGCGGAAAAGGGGGGGGGGGCGGAAAAGGGGGGGGGGGCGGAAAAGGGGGGGGGGCGGAAAAGGGGGGGGGCGGAAAAGGGGGGGGGGCGGGAAAGGGGGGGGGGCGGGAAAGGGGGGGGGGAAGGGAGGGGGGGGAAAAGGGGGGGGGCGGAAAAGGGAGGGGGGCGGAAAAGGGAGGGGGGGCGGAAAAGGGAGGGGGGGCGCGAAGGGTGGGGGGGCCGCGAAGGGATGGGGGGGCCGCGAAGGGATGGGGGGGCGTTGGAAAAGGGGATTGGGGGGGGTAATAACGGGGAGGGGGCAAAGGGGGAAGGGGGGGGCAAAAGGGAGATGGCGGGGAGGTGAAAAGGGAGATGGGGGGCGAAATTGGGGAATGAGGGGCAAAAGGGGTAACGGGGGACAAAAAGTGGAGGGAAGGGGGGCACAAATGTGTGTGTGGGGCGAAACTGGGGAACAGGGGGCCCGCAGAGAAGAACCGGGGGGGGCGAAAAGGGGAGGGGAGGCCAGAAGGGACGAGCGGGGCCAAGAAGGGGAAAGGGGGGGGGGGGGGGGCAAGAGAGGGAAAGGGGGAGGGGGGAAAGACAGGGGAAAGGGGGAGGGGGGAAAGACAGGGCAAACGGGGTCGCCACAGAGGGGGAAAGGGGGGAAGAGGGTCGCCGACAAAGGAAAAGGGGGGGGGGGGTGCCCAGAGGGGGGGGGGGGGGGGGGGGGGGCAAAGAGAGGGAAGGCCGGGGGGGCAAAGAGAGGGAAGGCCGGGGGGGGCAAAGAGAGGGAAGGCCGGGGTGGGGCAAAGAGAGGGAAGGGGGTGCGGGCCAAGAGAGGCGGGGGGGGGGGTGGCGCCAAGGGAGCCCGGGGGGGGGGGGAGCGCCCAGAGAGGCGGGGGGGTGGGGCCAGAGTGGCTGGGGGGGGGGGGGCGCCTAGAGAGGCGGGGGGGGCGGCGCCAAGGGAGCCCGGGGGGGGGGGAGGGCGCCCAGAGAGGCTGGGGGGAGGGGCGCCTAGAGAGGCGGCGGGGGGGGGGGGGGGGGGCGGTGCCCAGAGAGCCTGGGGGGGGGGGCGGCGCCAAGAGAGGCGGGGGGGGGGGGTGGCCCAGAGAGGCTGGGGGCAGGGAGCCCAGAGAGGCGGGGGGGTGGGGCCAGAGTGGCTGGGGGGGGGGGGGCGCCTAGAGAGGCGGGGGGGGGCACCCAGAGAGCCTGTGGGGGGGGGGCGGCGCCCAGAGAAGCGGGGGGGGGGGGGTGGCGCCAAGAGAGGCTGGGGGGGGGGGGGGGGGTCGGCGCCAAGAGAGGCGGGGGGGGCTCCAAAAGAGGCAGGGGCCAAGAGATGCCGGGGGGGGCGGCGCCAAGGGAGCCCGGGGGGAGGGGGGGGGGGGCGGCGCTAAGAGAGGCCGGGGGGGGCGCCCAGAGTGGCTGGGGGCCCAGAGAAGCAGGGGGGGGGGGGGGGGGGGGAGAGTGTCTGGGGGGCGGGGCGCCCAGAGAGGTAGGGGAGGGGGGCGGGGCGAAGAGAGCCCGGGGGGGGGCGGCGGCGCCAAGGGAGCCCGGAGGGGCGTCCAGAGTGGCTGGGGGGGGGGACACAGAGAGGGGGGGGGCCCCCAAAGAGAGGGAAGGAGGGGGCGGTGCCCAGAGAGGCGGGGGGGGGCGGGGCGCCCAGAGAGGCGGGGGGGGCGGGGCGCCCAGAGAGGCGGGGGGGGCGGCGCCAAGGGAGCCCGGGGGGGGCAGGGCCAAGGGAGCCCCGCGGGGGGGGCGGGGCGCAAATAGAGGCAGGAAGGGGGGGAGGGATGGGGCCAAGAGAGGCAGGGGAGGGGTGGGGCCAAGAGAGGCGGGGGAGGGGGCTCCAAAAGAGGCGGGGTGGGGGGGCGTCCAAAAGAGGCAGGGGCCAAGAGAGACCGGGGGGGGCGGCGCCAAGGGAGCCCGGGGGGGCGGGGCCAGGACAGCCCGGGCAGGGGGGCTGGTGCCAAGGAAGCCCGGGGCGGGGGGGGGCGGGGCGGCGGCAAGGGAGCCCGGCCGGGGGGTGGCGCCAAGGGAGCCCGGGGGGATGGGCGCCCAGATAGGCAGGGGGCGGGGGGCCCAGAGAGGCAGGGGGGGCGCCCAGAGTGGCTGGGGGGGGGGGCACCCAGAGAGACGGAGGGAGGGGCAGCGCCAAGGGAGCCCGGGGGAGGGCGGGGCCAAGGGAGCCCGGGGGGGGCGGGGCCAAGGGAGCCCGGGGGGGGGGGGCGCAAATAGAGGCAGGAAGGGGGGGAGGGGCGGGGCCAAGAGAGGCGGGGTGGGGGGGGTCGAAAAGAGGCGGGGGCCAAGAGAGGCCGGGGGGGGGCGGCGCCAAGGGAGCCCGGGGGGAGAGGCACCCAGAGAGGCGGGGGGCGCAGAGAGGCAGGGGAGGGGGGCGGGGCCAAGAGAGGCTGGGGGGGTGGGCGGTGCCAAGACAGTCCCGGGGGGGGGGGGGGGGGGGGGCGGCGGCAAGGGAGCCCGGGCGGGGGGTGGCACCAAGGGAGCCTGGGGGGATGGGCGCCCAGATAGGCAGGGGGCGGGGGGCCCAGAGAGGTGGGGGGGGCGGCGCCAAGGGAGCCCGGGGGGGGCAGGGCCAAGGGAGCCCCGCGGGGGGGGCGGGGCGCAAATAGAGGCAGGAAGGGGGGGAGGGATGGGGCCAAGAGAGGCAGGGGAGGGGTGGGGCCAAGAGAGGCGGGGGAGGGGGCTCCAAAAGAGGCGGGGTGGGGGGGCGTCCAAAAGAGGCAGGGGCCAAGAGAGACCGGGGGGGGCGGCGCCAAGGGAGCCCGGGGGGGCGGGGCCAGGACAGCCCGGGCAGGGGGCTGGTGCCAAGGAAGCCCGGGGCGGGGGGGGGGGCGGGGTGGCGGCAAGGGAGCCCGGCCGGGGGGGTGGCGCCAAGGGAGCCCGGGGGGGGGTGAGGGGCGCAAATAGAGGCAGGAAGGGGGGGAGGGGTGGGGCCAAAAGAGGCGGGGGAGGGGGTGGGGTCAAAAGAGGCGGGAGAGGGGGCTCCAAAAGAGGTGGGGTGGGGGGGTCCAAAAGAGGCTGTGGGGGGGGGGTGGCACCAAGGGAGCCCGGGGGGAGGGGCGCCCAGAGAGGAGGGGGGCCCAGAGAGGCAGGGGAGGGGGGCGGGGCCAAGGGGGGGGGCGGCGCCAAGAGAGCCCGGGGGGGGGGGGGAGGGCGGCGCCAAGAGAGCCCGGGGGGGGGGGGGAGGGCGGCGCCAAGAGAGCCCGGGGGGGGGGGGGAGGGCGGCGCCAAGAGAGCCCGGGGGGGGGGGGAGGGCGGCGCCAAGAGAGCCCGGGGGGGGGGGGAGGGCGGCGCCAAGAGAGCCCGGGGGGGGGGGGAGGGCGGCGCCAAGAGAGCCCGGGGGGGGGGGGGGCGGGCGGCGCCAAGAGAGCCCGGGGGGGGGGGGGAGGGCGGCGCCAAGAGAGCCCGGGGGGGGGGGGGCGCCCAGATAGGCAAGGGGCGGGGGGCCCAGAGAGGCGGGGGAGGGGGGCGGGGGGCCAAGAGAGGCTGGGGGGGGGGGGTGGGGCAGCGCCAAGGGAGCCCGGGGGGGGGGGCGGGGCGCAAATAGAGGCAAGAAGGGGGGGAGGCGGGGGGGGGGGCCACAACGAGAGACGGGTTGGGGCAAAGAGAGGGAAGGGGGGGGGGCCAAGAGAGGGAAGGGGGGGGGGGCCAAGAGAGGGAAGGGGGGGGGGGGGCCAAGAGAGGGAAGGGGGGGGGGGCCAAGAGAGGGAAGGGGGGGGGGGGGGGGGGGGGGGCAAAAAAGTAGAGGCTGAAAAGGGGCTGGAGGCAAAAAAATAAAGTAGAAGCCCAAAAGATGTGGGATACAGATAAGGACACAACACTGGGGTGAGGGGGATGGGGAGCAGGACAGAGAGATAGCACCCGCTGTCCCACCCGTGTGGGGTCGTACCTCAGAAGACGGGCTCTCCCCCAGCGAGAGCTCAGCTGGGGGAGGATGGCGGGTGCACCCACCCCAGACCCCGATTTTCTCGGGAGGGTCCCCTGCGTGAGGCTGCCCTGCAAGCAGCACAGATAAATGAGGAAGACGAATCTGTTAAAGAGTCCCTATACTGGTGCGGGGGGCGGGTGGGGGGTGGTGGGGTGTCTCGGCCACCCTGTCCCCTGGCATCCCCAAAAGAGCCACCTCTGCTGCAGGGAAGGGGGGGCAGCCCCTCCTGCTGCACCCCCCGGGCTGGATGCGAACGCGAGAGCACCCCCCCCGGGGCCCCAACACCCACCCTGGGCCAGTACCCACCCTCTTCCTGGTGCAGAAGCGATGGGGAGGGAGCTGGGGCAGAGGGCTGGCCCCATGGCCGGCGTGCACGGAGGAATTGAACCCTTCTCCACCCACAGTCAGTATTTATTTTCCTGGGAGGGGTGGGAGGGGGTGGAGGGGTGGTTATGCTCCACTGCAAGTCCCTCTCTCACCCCCGCTCTTCTGCTGCGACCAGGGAACACGACCCTCGGTGGGACTGGTGGGTACTGGGGCTGCTGCCTCCATCCAGGGCACGGCCGGCACCGTCCTGCCCGGCTTCCTCGGGCGCCCGGCCCTGCTCCTGCGGCACAGCCATCTGCCTCCCACAGCAGGACCAGTCCTGCCCCGTGCCGCGGGCCTCTGCCCCCAGAGCGGGGCCGCAGTCACCCCCGTCCTCCCAGGCTCAGGGCGAGATCACGTAGGCGGTGGCGATGTACTTCTTGCCGTTGCCGTAGGTGGACTTGGTCCAGCTGTAGGTCTGGATGCTGAGGCTGTAGCCCCCCAGGCTCAGGTGACATCTGTGGGGACACAGCCTGGGTCAAAGCCCTGCTCCACCCCTCAGCCCCACAATCACGTCTCCCGGATGCTCTCGGGGTCCCCCACACCAGCCCCTGCTCCATCCCCCTCCCGTGACGCCCCGCACCTGGGCGGGGCTCAGGGCTCACCCGACTGCTGATGGGGCTCAGGAGGGCACTGCTGGCTCCACGGCCAGAGGACAGACAGACGGACGCAGACAGAGACGGTACTCACGCCCTCCCAGGACGCGCGATGAAGCACGAGGTGTAGAGGCCAAACTCGAACCCAGGGCTGCAGCCGATGGAGGCAGAGCCCGCCTCTTTGTAAAAGCCGTCCCAGCTGAACTGCAGCAGGACAGATGGACCGCGAGATGAACAAAGGGACAGGGAGCAGAAGTGAGAGATGGAGAAAAAAAGCATTATGGGCAGCGGGGCAGAAAGAGGAAACACAGGCTGGACGGGTGTCCCGGTTTGAAAGACAGGTGTCTGCTAAGGAAGGCAGGAGCCCCCCTTAGAGCAGAAAAATACAACCCCCTCCCCTCCGAATTGTTATAGAATTGAAATTAAGGGGCTTTCAGGCAAAGATATGAGGAAAATGGGAATAACAGTTTTTACTAATATATACAACAAAACTATAATACAGAGAAACTGGTTACAGGCCCGATAGAGTCAGGGATACAACCTGGCCCCCTGCCGGGCAGGGTGCTGGTACCAGTCCGATCCAGTGGCAGCTGCAGTTCTCTCCGAAATGGTCCGGTTAAAGCGGTGGTCCGTAGGAAAGGAAAACAAAGTCTGAGCAATCCGATTTCGGTGGCAGCCGCAGTTCTCTTTTAAATGATCCCGTTGAAGCGGTGATCTTGTAGAAAAGAAAACTGGTCCTCCTCCGAAAATCCGGCGGCGGTGCAGTCCTTGTCGTCTGGGATCCCAGCGGGTAAAGCCCCGAGCGCTGCTCCAAACCCCAAAGTTATCTCCGGTGGGAATATGCTTGGCTCCACCCCTCCCCCTCTGGCCGGAGCATCTCACAAAGGGATGGTGAGTCCTGGGGCAAGGCACTGATGGGCGCATTAACAGAAGAATAGTCCCGAGGGGCGAGGCAAGGAACACCGGCGCCAGGCCTCAACGGCTCATGGTAATAGAATACATTGCAACCCAGGACAACGGGGGACAGGGAGAGAGAAAGAGAGTGGCAGAACGCGGACGGAGAGCGGGAGAAAGAAAGCCCAGTGGCGAGCAGCAGGCCAGAGGCAGGGGGAAGGAAGGACAGGAAGGGGGAGAGAGGGATACAGAAAACAAGTGAGGGACAGGGAGTAAGAAAAAAGGGTACAGAGGAAAAGAAAGGGATGGGGAGCAGGACACAGGGATACAGAGCAAGCAAGAGCAACAGGGAGAACGAGAGAACGGAGCCAGAGGAAAACAGGGACTGAAAGCAGGACGGAGAAATGGAAAAAGGAGATGAGGGATGGAGAGCAGGACAGAGGAGTGGAGAGACAACGACGGACACAAGGATAGCGACGGAGGGAGAGGAAAGGAGGGACGGGGAGCAGCACAGAGGGATGGAGAGAGAAAACACAGTGACATGAAGCAAGACAGAGGGCTCAAAAGAGAAAAATAAGACAAGGGAGAATAACAAGGAGTAAAGAGAGAAAGCAAGGTCGAAACAAAAGCTCAGAGGGGCAGAGGAATCAAGGAAAATATGGACGAGGAGCCCTGTGGAGAGATGGAGCAGAAAATGCAGGGTCGGTGAGCGGGACAGAGAGATGGGGGGGGGGGGGTGTGGGGGGGTGTGTGGAAAAGGGATTGAGAAAAAATAAAAAGGATCAGATTTGTACAAAGAGACCGAGAAGGGAAAAAAGAAACAGCAAGGGGCTACAGGACAGAGACAAAAAGGGCCGGGGAGCAGGAGAGAGGAGGAAAGGAGAAAAGGGAGAGCCGGCCGCATGGGGAAGTATAGCGAGAATTGAGCACACAGGCAGCAGGACAGAGAAATAAAGACAGAAAAAACAGGGACAGAAAGCAGGAGAAAGGGACAGTGAGAGGAAACAAAGCGCAGGGAGCAGGAGAACAGGGAGAGGGAGAGAAAGCTGGGGGGGAAGGGAGCAGGACAGAGGCAGAGAAAGATGTGTTGGGGCAGAAGGAGAGAAAGAGAAAAAAGACAGATGGGAAGAAGGATGGGGGATAGGCAGGGGAAAAAGAAGGACAAGGAGCAGGACACAGCTTGTCAGAGAAAGAGAGGTACAGGGAGCAAGACAAGGTGATCCAGAGGGAGAAAAAAGGGACAAGGAGGTGGAACAAAGGGAAAGACAGGCAAAAATAAAGAGACAGGGAGCAGGACAGAGATGGAGGGGAAGAAGCCTAGGATGGGCAGCAGGACAGATAGACGGAGAAGGAAAAAAAACAGCATTGGGCTGCGGGACAGAGACAGAGTGAGAAAAAACAGTGTCAGGGAGCAGGACAGAGGGATAGAGGACAAAAAACCCTAAAGAGGGAACGGGGCAGAAAAAGCCCAGGGAAACTGCAAGGACGAGGACACAACAGAGGGGTGAGGGGGACAGGGAGCAGGACAGAGGGAAACAGGGAGCAGGACAAACGGATGGAAGAGGGGGAAGAAATAGCGATGGGCTGCACGACGGAGATGGAGGAATCAAAAAGTAGACAAAGGGAGCGTGACAGAGGGGGGAAAAAGGACAGAGATCAGGACTGCACCGGAGGGAAAAAAAAAAAACCAACCCACACAACTGTGGTGGGCAGTGGGAGAGAGATACAGAAAAGGAAAAAATACTGAGGAAGAGAGAAAGGACAGAAGGGATGGCCGGCTGGACAGGGTGATACAGTTAGAAAGGATGGGAGAGAGAACGGGACAGAGAGAGAAAGACAGAAAAGACGGCGAGAGGAAGAAGGGCAGAGGGACAGCAAGAGGGAAAAAGAGGGCAGAGATTGGGACAGAGATGGGCAAAAAAGCAGCAGGGACAGAGGAAAAGAGACAGAGAGACAGGGAGCAGGACAGAGAAAGAAAAATCAGGGCAGCAGCAAGATGGAGACGGAGAAAAAAAATAAATTAGGATGGTGAGCAGGACAGAGAGGAAGGAACATGAATAGGGGCAGGGAGCGGGACAAAGGGACACAGTGAAAAACGACAGCAAAGGAAGCAAAACACAGCGGCAGGCAATACCAACGTCACCGAGAGAGAGAAAAAGAGAGGCCGTGAGAAGCACAGGGCGTGGGATAAAGAAAGAGAGGTATTGGGAGTCCTGCAGAGAGACGGAGGACAACAAACAAGTGGAGCAGGGAGCAGCACAAAGGGCGAGAGAGAACGAGAGACGAACAGGAGGGAGGACGGGGATAGCCACAGACAGAATGCAAAAAACCAGCGACGGCGACAAATCAAGACCGCGGTCTGCATCCTTTTTTTTTAGGCTGAGCACTGGTATGTTGCTCCACAATCATTCCCATTAAAATGGGATGTATGACGAATACACAGTCAGACTAGCTCACCCTTCTTCAGCCATCCTGTTAAAGGAAGCTTTCTGAAGAGCTGCTGTTGTATCAGAGAACAAAACCCGCAGCCAGAAAGAGAATGAAGAAGGCCTGTATACAGTACGTACATGACAATGCAAAACCCGAAAGACAAAGAATTCGGAAAGGAAAAGAAAACCGGGGTGGGGGGCGGGGAGGAAGGATAATCTCATTAAATAAGAGCAGAGAAGCAAAGTTCTCTGTGAAATTGTGCCATCTGTATTCTGTCTCAAATTCACCCAGTTTACAACTGCCTCTATTTTCTTCTCCTCTTTTCCCAAACCATACCTGAGCGTGTAACGATTTAAGTTCTCTGAGGACAAGAGTTTGATACAGCCGTTAACGTTTGTTGCACGTTAGGAATGCAACATTAACAATGGCTGCATCGTCACAGTTTTTCTATAAAGTATGCAGAGCAAAAGGAAAACATGGCCTGAAAGTACTTAATGATTAACAGCTGTGGGGTTATTTTATTGGTTTTCTGTAAGTGTTCTCTGTCTCAAGACTGCTGGGCACACAACGCATTTGTTTTCTCTATTTAGGTTAACCCAATACATCCTCAGTCATCTTTCCTTGTCCTTGTTATCGCACATAGCAACGAGAGCTTATTGCCTCGTGAATCTCTTCCACAAGTCACCGAGAAGATAATTTCCTGTCAGGACACTTCTAAGCTCCTTGCAAATTTCATCTGTAAATTTTCAGCAGCAACAAAAGAACTTGTTTTGCCACGCTATGAACTTGACCAATTCCATCAGCTTTGCACAAAGAGAACCTGATAAGGATCAAACTCTTCCAGGAAGACAAACATTAAAATAAACCTACTTATCAAATCATTAGAAATTCACCCAGAGAGAGGTAAAGGAATACTGTGAGTGGCAAAAGCGTAAAGTCCATCTGGGTGAGTTTTGACTAACATACTTGAACACAGAGGACAGACAAAAAGAGACAGAGCGACAGGGAGCAGGGCAGAGAGAAAAATCAAGGCAGCAGCAAGACAGACATGGAGAAAAAAACCCTAGGATGGTGAGCGAAAAAAACGCCAAAAAATCCCAGCAATGTGGGAAAGAGAATGGGGCAGGAGAGGGACAGGGAGGGCCCAGGATAAAGAAGAGGGGCAACAGCGCCCCGCAGGGTCAGGACTCACCGCAGCTCTCGCTCGTGGCGCTGCTCGGAGCGTTTGCCAGGTAAGACGCTTCTTTCTCCTTCGGTCTTTCCTTCCTCTTGTGTAGCTCCTGTCGCAGAGCGGGGCTGCAGTCGCCCCTGTCCTCCCAGGCTCAGGGCGAGATCACGTAGGCGGCGGCGATGTACTTCTTGCCGTTGCCGTAGGTGGACTTGGTCCAGCTGTAGGTCTGGATGCTGAGGCTGTAGCCCCCCAGGCTCAGGTGACATCTGTGGGGACACAGCCTGGGTCAAAGCCCTGCTCCACCCCTCAGCCCCACAATCACGCCTCCCGGATGCTCTCGGGGACCCCCACACCAGCCCCTGCTCCATCCCCCACCCGTGACGCCCCGCACCTGGGCGGGGCTCAGGGCTCACCCCACTGCTGATGGGGCTCAGGAGGGCACTGCTGGCTCCACGGCCAGAGGACAGACAGACGGACGCAGACAGAGACGGTACTTTCGCCCTCCCAGGACGCGCGATGAAGCACGAGGTGTAGAGGCCAAACTCGAACCCGGGGCTGCAGCCGATGAAGGCAGAGCCCGTCTCTTTGTAAAAGCCGTCCCAGCTGAACTGCGGCCCCAGCACGTCGGGGTAGGTGTCCCCCTGGGAAAAGGGGGTTCAGGGATCAGACCCTCATCTCCGCTCGGCTCCGGGTGCATCAGGGCAGGGAACTCAAGGAAAAGCCATCTGCAGATGAAGCCAGGCATGCTCACGCCCTCTCCAAGGACAGATCCAGAGCAGCTTCCAGTTGGTCCAAGGGGCCACCGGACAGAAACCCCCAAGCCTCAAACCCCTCACTGGTGGTTTGGGAGCCCCTTTTGCCCAATGCGTCACCTTTTCCGGACCTTCCCACCCTGCCTCCATTCCAGGGCCCACAGAGAGAAGCAAAGGGGAGGCGGCACGCTGAGCATCCTGCCGGATCACTTACCGGCCCGTTGAAGTTGTGGCTGAAGTAGTTGACGATGCCCTGCTTTTCCCACAGGCAGAAGCGGATCCAGCTGTGAAATCACGTCACCATCCCTTTTTTCACCTGCCCTAAACATGAGAGAGAGCTTGGGGTGAGCCCCCCGGCCCGGTGACGCCTGGCACCCCCCGTCCCACCGGTGTGGGGTCGTACCTCAGAAGACGCGCTCCAAGCCGCTGGAGTCCCGCTCGCCCTCGCCTCTGGAGCAGAGGCCGATCCACATCTCCTTCGAGTCAGCGACAAACTCCTGCTCGGGACGGTAGCCGTCTGCAGGAGGGGTGAAGAGGTGGGAGCAGCATCCCAGGACAGGAGCACGGGGAGAGGCAGAGCCGGGGCTCCCTCCCAGTCCTCTCCCCGGGAGCAATTCGGCTTTGCCCGGTGCAATTCCCCCGTGTCCTGGCAGGCCTGGAGAGCCCCCTGCCGCGCTCCTCCGACCTGCACCCTCCCAGGTCACCCCTCACCCAGCCGACCCTTCCCTTCTGGGGGGCCAGGTCAGCCCTGCCCTGCTCCACACTCACTCTTCCTGCTGGAGGAAGGCAAAGAGTTTCTTCGGGAGCTCGGTTTCCACCACCTCCTTGAGGAAGCTGTCCTGCTCCCTCAGCTCCTCCGCCGTCACCTCCTCCTCCCTGCCAGCCGCCCTCTGCTAGTTACCCAGGAGTTGAACGAAGCTGGCGTAGGTGGGCTTGGAGAAGAGCTCCTCATGGACGTATCTGCAGAGCCTAGGAGAGAGCGGATCCTGCACTCAGCGGGGAAGGAGAGGTCCCCTCCAAAAGCAGCCCGGCGCCCCGGCCAGCCGGGCTCTGCCATGGCGGCCCCCGGCCACCCCCCGGGGATGCTGGGTCACACTCACGGCTGCGGGGGGCGGTCCTCCTGGTCCCCCGTGCCCTCGGGGGACGCCAGGTACTACTGGGGAGCAGCAGGACAGATGGACCGCGAGATGAACAAAGAGACAGGGAGCAGAAGCGGGAGAGACAGAGAGAAGCACCAGGAGCAGCGAAGGAAGGGAAAAGAGCGACGGAAGAGGAAAATAAGGGCGAGAGAGCCAATCGGAGGGCGGGATGGCCATCGGAGGGCGGGCGGAAGCGGCAGGACCAATCGGATTGCGGGACGCCGCTCTGAGGGCGGGGGGAAGCGTCAGAACCAATCGGAGGGCGGGATGCAAATCAGAGGAGAGCGGGAAGCGGCCGGACCAATCGGATTGCGGAACGCCGCTCCGAAGGCGGGCGGAAGCGGCAGGACCAATCGGACTGCGGGACGCCGCTCTGAGGGCGGGAGGTAGCAGGCGAACCAATCGGATTGCGGGACGCCGCTCGGAGGGCGGGAGGAAGCGGCAGGTCCAATCGGATTGCGGAACGCCGCTCCGAGGGCGGGCAGAAGTGGCAGGACCAATCGGACTGCGGGACGCCGCTCGGAGGGCGGGAGGAAGCGGGCGAACCAATCGAATTGCGGGACGCCGCTCGGAGGGCGGGAGGCAGCGGGCGAACCAATCGGATTGCGGGACGCCGCTCGGAGGGCGGGAGGCAGCGGGCGAACCAATCGGATTGCGGGACGCCGCTCTGAGGGCGGGAGGAAGCGGCAGGACCAATCGGATTGCGGGACGCCGCTCGGAGGGCGGGAGGCAGCGGGCGAACCAATCGGATTGCGGGACGCCGCTCTGAGGGCGGGGGGAAGCGTCAGAACCAATCGGAGGGCGGGATGCAAATCAGAGCAGAGCGGGAAGCAGCCGGACCAATCGGATTGCGGAACGCCGCTCCGAGGGCGGGCGGAAGCGGCAGGACCAATCGGATTGCGGAACGCCGCTAGGAGGGCGGGAGGCAGCGGGCGAACCAATCGGATTGCGGGACGCCGCTCGGAGGGCGGGAGGAAGCGGCAGGTCCAATCGGATTGCGGAACGCCGCTCCGAGGGCGGGCAGAAGTGGCAGGACCAATCGGACTGCGGGACGCCGCTCGGAGGGCGGGAGGAAGCGGGCGAACCAATCGAATTGCGGGACGCCGCTCGGAGGGCGGGAGGCAGCGGGCGAACCAATCGGATTGCGGGACGCCGCTCTGAGGGCGGGAGGAAGCGGCAGGACCAATCGGATTGCGGGACGCCGCTCGGAGGGCGGGAGGCAGCGGGCCAACCAATCGGATTGCGGGACGCCGCTCTGAGGGCGGGGGGAAGCGTCAGAACCAATCGGAGGGCGGGATGCAAATCAGAGGAGACCGGGAAGCAGCCGGACCAATCGGATTGCGGAACGCCGCTAGGAGGGCGGGAGGCAGCGGGCGAACCAATCGGATTGCGGGACGCCGCTAGGAGGGCGGGAGGAAGCGGCAGGACCAATCGGATTGCGGGACGCCTCTCGGAGGGCGGGCGGAAGCGACAGGACCAATCGGATTGCGGGAAGCCGCTCGGAGGGCGGGAGGCAGCGGGCAAACCAATCGGATTGCGGGACGCCGCTTGGAGGGCGGGAGGAAGCGGCAGGACCAATCGGATTGCGGGACGCCGCTCTGAGGGCGGGAGGAAGCGGCAGGACCAATCGGATTGTGGACCGCCAGTACGAGGGCGGGAGGAAGCGAGAGAGCCAATCGGAATGCGGGTCGCCAATATGAGGGCGGGAGGAAGCGGGATGGCCAATCAGAAGCCGGGAGTGGGCAGGAGGTCTAATCGGACGGCGGGAGGGCCAATCGGAGGGCAGGAGGAAGCGGCAGGGACAATCAGAGTGCGGGAGGGGGCGGGAAGGCCAATCGGTGGGCCAATCGGAGGGCGGCTCGCTCCCACCACCGGCTCCGACGCGGTGGGACGCTCCCGCCGCCCTCCGCGGCGCTTTCCCCCGTTACCGTCGCACAATCGCTCAGGCCCAGCTCACCTTCTCCCTATCTGAACGGCAAAAGTCGCCACCGCGCATGCGCCAACTCGGGCTTCAGTACCTAACTTTGTCCGCAAGGCGGCAGCACTTAGCCACGCGGCAGCAGACGCCACCGCGCATGCGCGGACTCGGGCTGCAGTACCGGTTTTCTTTCGCTGAGAGGCAGCACTTAGCGCCGCGGCAGCAGACGCCACCGCGCATGCGCCAACTCGGGCTGCAGTACCTAACTTTGTCCGCAAGGCGGCAGCACCTAGCCCCGCGGCAGCAGACACCACCGCGCATGCGCGGACTCGGTCTGCAGTACCGGTTTTCTTTCGCTGAGCGGCAGCACTCAGCCCCGCGGCAGCAAACGCCACCGCGCATGCGCCGACTCGGGCTGCAGTACCTAACTTTGTCCGCAAGGCGGCAGCACTCAGCGCCGCGGCAGCAGACGCCACTGCGCATGCGCCAACTCGGGCTGCAGTACCCAACTTTGTCCGCAAGGCGGCAGCACTCAGCGCCGCGGCAGCAGACGCCACCGCGCATGCTCCCACTCGGGCTGCAGTACCCAACTTTGTCCGCAAGGCGGCAGCACTCAGCGCCGCGGCAGCAGATGCCACCGCGCATGCGCCAATTCTGGCTGCAGTACCCAACTTTGTCCGCAAGGCGGCAGCACCCAGCGCCGCGGCAGCAGACGCCACAGCGCATGCGCGGACTCGGGCTGCAGTACCGGTTTTCTTTCGCTGAGAGGCAGCACTCAGCGCCGCGGCAGCAGACGCCACCGCGCATGCTCCCACTCGGGCTGCAGTACCGAACTTTGTCCGCAAGGCGGCAGCACTCAGCGCCGCGGCAGCAGACGCCACCGCGCATGCGCGGACTCGGGCTGCAGTACCTAACTTTGTCCGCAAGGCGGCAGCACCCAGCGCCGCGGCAGCAGACGCCACCGCGCATGCGCGGGCTCGCTCTGCAGTACCTAACTTTGTCCGCAAGGCGGCAGCACTCAGCGCCGCGGCAGCAGACGCCACCGCGCATGGGCCAACTCGGGCTGCAGTACCTAACTTTGTCCGCAAGGCGGCAGCACTTAGCGCCGCGGCAGCAGACGCCACCGCGCATGCGCCAACTCGGGCTGCAGTACCTAACTTTGTCCGCAAGGCGGCAGCACGCAGCGCCGCGGGAGCAGACGCCACCGCGTATGCGCGGACTCGGGCTGCAGTACCGGTTTCCTTTCGCTAAGCGGCACCACTGAGCACCACCGCAGCGGACGCCACCTTGCATGCGCGGACTCCTGCTGCAGTACCTAACTTTGTCCGCAAGGCGGCAGCACTGACCCCCGCAGCAAGAGACGCCACCGCGCATGCGCGGAATCGGGCTGCAGTACCGGCTTTTTTTCGCTAAGCGGCAGCACGGAGCGACGCCACAGCGCATGCGCGGACTCCTGCATGCGGTACAACACTTCGCCCAGCAGGCGGCAGCACGGAGCGGAAACGCAGCGAGACACCACCGCCCGTGTGCGGTTGGGGGGTCTCTGGGGACCTGTCGCCCCCGGCGAGAGCTCAGCTGGGGGAGGATGGCGGGTGCACCCACCCCAGACCCCGATTTTCTCGGGAGGGTCCCCTGCGTGAGGCTGCCCTGCAAGCAGCACAGATAAATGAGGAAGACGAATCTGTTAAAGAGTCCCTATACTGGTGCGGGGGGCGGGTGGGGGGTGGTGGGGTGTCTCGGCCACCCTGTCCCCTGGCATCCCCAAAAGAGCCACCTCTGCTGCAGGGAAGGGGGGGCAGCCCCTCCTGCTGCACCCCCCGGGCTGGATGCGAACGCGAGAGCACCCCCCCCGGGGCCCCAACACCCACCCTGGGCCAGTACCCACCCTCTTCCTGGTGCAGAAGCGATGGGGAGGGAGCTGGGGCAGAGGGCTGGCCCCATGGCCGGCGTGCACAGAGGAATTGAACCCTTCTCCACCCACAGTCAGTATTTATTTTCCTGGGAGGGGTGGGAGGGGGTGGAGGGGTGGTTATGCTCCACTGCAAGTCCCTCTCTCACCCCCGCTCTTCTGCTGCGACCAGGGAACACGACCCTCGGTGGGACTGGTGGGTACTGGGGCTGCTGCCTCCATCCAGGGCACGGCCGGCACCGTCCTGCCCGGCTTCCTCGGGCGCCCGGCCCTGCTCCTGCGGCACAGCCATCTGCCTCCCACAGCAGGACCAGTCCTGCCCCGTGCCACGGGCCTCTGCCCCCAGAGCGGGACTGCAGTCGCCCCCGTCCTCCCAGGCTCAGGGCGAGATCACGTAGGCGGTGGCGATGTACTTCTTGCCGTTGCCGTAGGTGGACTTGGTCCAGCTGTAGGTCTGGATGCTGAGGCTGTAGCCCCCCAGGCTCAGGTGACATCTGTGGGGACACAGCCTGGGTCAAAGCCCTGCTCCACCCCTCAGCCCCACAATCACGTCTCCCGGATGCTCTCGGGGTCCCCCACACCAGCCCCTGCTCCATCCCCCTCCCGTGACGCCCCGCACCTGGGCGGGGCTCAGGGCTCACCCGACTGCTGATGGGGCTCAGGAGGGCACTGCTGGCTCCACGGCCAGAGGACAGACAGACGGACGCAGACAGAGACGGTACTCACGCCCTCCCAGGACGCGCGATGAAGCACGAGGTGTAGAGGCCAAACTCGAACCCAGGGCCGCAGCCGATGGAGGCAGAGCCCGCCTCTTTGTAAAAGCCGTCCCAGCTGAACTGCAGCAGGACAGATGGACCGCGAGATGAACAAAGGGACAGGGAGCAGAAGTGAGAGATGGAGAAAAAAGCATTACGGGCAGCGGGGCAGAAAGAGGAAACAGGCTGGACGGGGGACAGGGAGAGAGAAAGAGAGTGGCAGAACGCGGACGGAGAGCGGGAGAAAGAAAGCCCAGTGGCGAGCAGCAGGCCAGAGGCAGGGGGAAGGAAGGACAGGAAGGGGGAGAGAGGGATACAGAAAACAAGTGAGGGACAGGGAGTAAGAAAAAAGGGTACAGAGGAAAAGAAAGGGATGGGGAGCAGGACACAGGGATACAGAGCAAGCAAGAGCAACAGGGAGAACGAGAGAACGGAGCCAGAGGAAAACAGGGACTGAAAGCAGGACGGAGAAATGGAAAAAGGAGATGAGGGATGGAGAGCAGGACAGAGGAGTGGAGAGACAACGACGGACACAAGGATAGCGACGGAGGGAGAGGAAAGGAGGGACGGGGAGCAGCACAGAGGGATGGAGAGAGAAAACACAGTGACATGAAGCAAGACAGAGGGCTCAAAAGAGAAAAATAAGACAAGGGAGAATAACAAGGAGTAAAGAGAGAAAGCAAGGTCGAAACAAAAGCTCAGAGGGGCAGAGGAATCAAGGAAAATATGGACGAGGAGCCCTGTGGAGAGATGGAGCAGAAAATGCAGGGTCGGTGAGCGGGACAGAGAGATGGGGGGGGGGGGGTGTGGGGGGGTGTGTGGAAAAGGGATTGAGAAAAAATAAAAAGGATCAGATTTGTACAAAGAGACCGAGAAGGGAAAAAAGAAACAGCAAGGGGCTACAGGACAGAGACAAAAAGGGCCGGGGAGCAGGAGAGAGGAGGAAAGGAGAAAAGGGAGAGCCGGCCGCATGGGGAAGTATAGCGAGAATTGAGCACACAGGCAGCAGGACAGAGAAATAAAGACAGAAAAAACAGGGACAGAAAGCAGGAGAAAGGGACAGTGAGAGGAAACAAAGCGCAGGGAGCAGGAGAACAGGGAGAGGGAGAGAAAGCTGGGGGGGAAGGGAGCAGGACAGAGGCAGAGAAAGATGTGTTGGGGCAGAAGGAGAGAAAGAGAAAAAAGACAGATGGGAAGAAGGATGGGGGATAGGCAGGGGAAAAAGAAGGACAAGGAGCAGGACACAGCTTGTCAGAGAAAGAGAGGTACAGGGAGCAAGACAAGGTGATCCAGAGGGAGAAAAAAGGGACAAGGAGGTGGAACAAAGGGAAAGACAGGCAAAAATAAAGAGACAGGGAGCAGGACAGAGATGGAGGGGAAGAAGCCTAGGATGGGCAGCAGGACAGATAGACGGAGAAGGAAAAAAAACAGCATTGGGCTGCGGGACAGAGACAGAGTGAGAAAAAACAGTGTCAGGGAGCAGGACAGAGGGATAGAGGACAAAAAACCCTAAAGAGGGAACGGGGCAGAAAAAGCCCAGGGAAACTGCAAGGACGAGGACACAACAGAGGGGTGAGGGGGACAGGGAGCAGGACAGAGGGAAACAGGGAGCAGGACAAACGGATGGAAGAGGGGGAAGAAATAGCGATGGGCTGCACGACGGAGATGGAGGAATCAAAAAGTAGACAAAGGGAGCGTGACAGAGGGGGGAAAAAGGACAGAGATCAGGACTGCACCGGAGGGAAAAAAAAAAAACCAACCCACACAACTGTGGTGGGCAGTGGGAGAGAGATACAGAAAAGGAAAAAATACTGAGGAAGAGAGAAAGGACAGAAGGGATGGCCGGCTGGACAGGGTGATACAGTTAGAAAGGATGGGAGAGAGAACGGGACAGAGAGAGAAAGACAGAAAAGACGGCGAGAGGAAGAAGGGCAGAGGGACAGCAAGAGGGAAAAAGAGGGCAGAGATTGGGACAGAGATGGGCAAAAAAGCAGCAGGGACAGAGGAAAAGAGACAGAGAGACAGGGAGCAGGACAGAGAAAGAAAAATCAGGGCAGCAGCAAGATGGAGACGGAGAAAAAAAATAAATTAGGATGGTGAGCAGGACAGAGAGGAAGGAACATGAATAGGGGCAGGGAGCGGGACAAAGGGACACAGTGAAAAACGACAGCAAAGGAAGCAAAACACAGCGGCAGGCAATACCAACGTCACCGAGAGAGAGAAAAAGAGAGGCCGTGAGAAGCACAGGGCGTGGGATAAAGAAAGAGAGGTATTGGGAGTCCTGCAGAGAGACGGAGGACAACAAACAAGTGGAGCAGGGAGCAGCACAAAGGGCGAGAGAGAACGAGAGACGAACAGGAGGGAGGACGGGGATAGCCACAGACAGAATGCAAAAAACCAGCGACGGCGACAAATCAAGACCGCGGTCTGCATCCTTTTTTTTTAGGCTGAGCACTGGTATGTTGCTCCACAATCATTCCCATTAAAATTGCCACATAGATTTGTATGACGAATACACAGTCAGACTAGCTCACCCTTCTTCAGCCATCCTGTTAAAGGAAGCTTTCTGAAGAGCTGCTGTTGTATCAGAGAACAAAACCCGCAGCCAGAAAGAGAATGAAGAAGGCCTGTACACAGTACATACATGACAATGCAAAGCCCGAAAGACAAAGAATTCGGAAAGGAAAAGAAAACCGGGGTGGGGGGCGGGGAGGAAGGATAATCTCATTAAATAAGAGCAGAGAAGCAAAGTTCTCTGTGAAATTGTGCCATCTGTATTCTGTCTCAAATTCACCCAGTTTACAACTGCCTCTATTTTCTTCTCCTCTTTTCCCAAACCATACCTGAGCGTGTAACGATTTAAGTTCTCTGAGGACAAGAGTTTGATACAGCCGTTAACGTTTGTTGCACGTTAGGAATGCAATATTAACAATGGCTGCATCGTCACAGTTTTTCTATAAAGTATGCAGAGCAAAAGGAAAACATGGCCTGAAAGTACTTAATGATTAACAGCTGTGGGGTTATTTTATTGGTTTTCTGTAAGTGTTCTCTGTCTCAAGACTGCTGGGCACACAACGCATTTGTTTTCTCTATTTAGGTTAACCCAATACATCCTCAGTCATCTTTCCTTGTCCTTGTTATCGCACATAGCAACGAGAGCTTATTGCCTCGTGAATCTCTTCCACAAGTCACCGAGAAGATAATTTCCTGTCAGGACACTTCTAAGCTCCTTGCAAATTTCATCTGTAAATTTTCAGCAGCAACAAAAGAACTTGTTTTGCCACGCTATGAACTTGACCAATTCCATCAGCTTTGCACAAAGAGAACCTGATAAGGATCAAACTCTTCCAGGAAGACAAACATTAAAATAAACCTACTTATCAAATCATTAGAAATTCACCCAGAGAGAGGTAAAGGAATACTGTGAGTGGCAAAAGCGTAAAGTCCAACTGGGTGAGTTTTGACTAACATACTTGAACACAGAGGACAGACGAAAAGAAACAGAGCGACAGGGAGCAGGGCAGAGAGAAAAATCAAGGCAGCAGCAAGACAGACATGGAGAAAAAAACCCTAGGATGGTGAGCGAAAAAAACGCCAAAAAATCCCAGCAATGTGGGAAAGAGAAGGGGGCAGGAGAGGGACAGGGAGGGCCCAGGATAAAGAAGAGGGGCAACAGCGCCCCGCAGGGTCGGGACTCACCGCAGCTCTCGCTCGTGGCGCTGCTCGGAGCGTTTGCCAGGTAAGACGCTTCTTTCTCCTTCGGTCCTTCCTTCCTCTTGTGTAGCTCCTGTCGCAGAGCGGGGCTGCAGTCGCCCCTGTCCTCCCAGGCTCAGGGCGAGATCACGTAGGCGGCGGCGATGTACTTCTTGCCGTTGCCGTAGGTGGACTTGGTCCAGCTGTAGGTCTGGATGCTGAGGCTGTAGCCCCCCAGGCTCAGGTGACATCTGTGGGGACACAGCCTGGGTCAAAGCCCTGCTCCACCCCTCAGCCCCACAATCACGTCTCCCGGATGCTCTCGGGGACCCCCACACCAGCCCCTGCTCCATCCCCCACCCGTGACGCCCCGCACCTGGGCGGGGCTCAGGGCTCACCCGACTGCTGATGGGGCTCAGGAGGGCACTGCTGGCTCCACGGCCAGAGGACAGACAGACGGACGCAGACAGAGACGGTACTTTCGCCCTCCCAGGACGCGCGATGAAGCACGAGGTGTAGAGGCCAAACTCGAACCCGGGGCTGCAGCCGATGAAGGCAGAGCCCGTCTCTTTGTAAAAGCCGTCCCAGCTGAACTGCGGCCCCAGCACGTCGGGGTAGGTGTACCCCTGGGAAAAGGGGGTTCAGGGATCAGACCCTCATCTCCGCTCGGCTCCGGGTGCATCAGGGCAGGGAACTCAAGGAAAAGCCATCTGCAGATGAAGCCAGGCATGCTCACGCCCTCTCCAAGGACAGATCCAGAGCAGCTTCCAGTTGGTCCAAGGGGCCACCGGACAGAAACCCCCAAGCCTCAAACCCCTCACTGGTGGTTTGGGAGCCCCTTTTGCCCAATGCGTCACCTTTTCCGGACCTTCCCACCCTGCCTCCATTCCAGGGCCCACAGAGAGAAGCAAAGGGGAGGCGGCACGCTGAGCATCCTGCCGGATCACTTACCGGCCCGTTGAAGTTGTGGCTGAAGTAGTTGACGATGCCCTGCTTTTCCCACAGGCAGAAGCGGATCCAGCTGTGAAATCACGTCACCATCCCTTTTTTCACCTGCCCTAAACATGAGAGAGAGCTTGGGGTGAGCCCCCCGGCCCGGTGACGCCTGGCACCCCCCGTCCCACCGGTGTGGGGTCGTACCTCAGAAGACGCGCTCCAAGCCGCTGGAGTCCCGCTCGCCCTCGCCTCTGGAGCAGAGACCGATCCACATCTCCTTCGAATCAGCGACCAACTCCTGCTCAGGACGGTAGCCGTCTGCAGGAGGGGTGAAGAGGTGGGAGCAGCATCCCAGGACAGGAGCACGGGGAGAGGCAGAGCCGGGGCTCCCTCCCAGTCCTCTCCCCGGGAGCAATTCGGCTCTGCCCGGTGCAATTCCCCCGTGTCCTGGCAGGCCTGGAGAGCCCCCTGCCGCGCTCCTCCGACCTGCACCCTCCCAGGTCACCCCTCACCCAGCCGACCCTTCCCTTCTGGGGGGCCAGGTCAGCCCTGCCCTGCTCCACACTCACTCTTCCTGCTGGAGGAAGGCAAAGAGTTTCTTCGGGAGCTCGGTTTCCACCACCTCCTTGAGGAAGCTGTCCTGCTCCCTCAGCTCCGCCGCCGTCACCTCCTCCTCCCTGCCAGCCGCCCTCTGCTAGTTACCCAGGAGTTGAACGAAGCTGGCGTAGGTGGGCTTGGAGAAGAGCTCCTCATGGACGTATCTGCAGAGCCTAGGAGAGAGCGGATCCTGCACTCAGCGGGGAAGGAGAGGTCCCCTCCAAAAGCAGCCCGGCGCCCCGGCCAGCCGGGCTCTGCCATGGCGGCCCCCGGCCACCCCCCGGGGATGCTGGGTCACACTCACGGCTGCGGGGGGCGGTCCTCCTGGTCCCCCGTGCCCTCGGGGGACGCCAGGTACTACTGGGGAGCAGCAGGACAGATGGACCGCGAGATGAACAAAGAGACAGGGAGCAGAAGCGGGAGAGACAGAGAGAAGCACCAGGAGCAGCGAAGGAAGGGAAAAGAGCGACGGAAGAGGAAAATAAGGGCGAGAGAGCCAATCGGAGGGCGGGATGGCCATCGGAGGGCGGGCGGAAGCGGCAGGACCAATCGGATTGCGGGACGCCGCTCTGAGGGCGGGAGGAAGCGGCAGGACCAATCGGATTGCGGGACGCCGCTCTGAGGGCGGGGGGAAGCGTCAGAACCAATCGGAGGGCGGGATGCAAATCAGAGGAGAGCGGGAAGCGGCCGGACCAATCGGATTGCGGAACGCCGCTCCGAAGGCGGGCGGAAGCGGCAGGACCAATCGGACTGCGGGACGCCGCTCTGAGGGCGGGAGGCAGCGGGCGAACCAATCGGATTGCGGGACGCCGCTCGGAGGGCGGGAGGAAGCGGCAGGTCCAATCGGATTGCGGAACGCCGCTCCGAGGGCGGGCAGAAGTGGCAGGACCAATCGGACTGCGGGACGCCGCTCGGAGGGCGGGAGGAAGCGGGCGAACCAATCGAATTGCGGGACGCCGCTCGGAGGGCGGGAGGCAGCGGGCGAACCAATCGGATTGCGGGACGCCGCTCTGAGGGCGGGAGGAAGCGGCAGGACCAATCGGATTGCGGGACGCCGCTCGGAGGGCGGGAGGCAGCGGGCGAACCAATCGGATTGCGGGACGCCGCTCTGAGGGCGGGGGGAAGCGTCAGAACCAATCGGAGGGCGGGATGCAAATCAGAGCAGAGCGGGAAGCAGCCGGACCAATCGGATTGCGGAACGCCGCTCCGAGGGCGGGCGGAAGCGGCAGGACCAATCGGATTGCGGAACGCCGCTAGGAGGGCGGGAGGCAGCGGGCGAACCAATCGGATTGCGGGACGCCGCTAGGAGGGCGGGAGGAAGCGGCAGGACCAATCGGATTGCGGGACGCCTCTCGGAGGGCGGGCGGAAGCGACAGGACCAATCGGATTGCGGGAAGCCGCTCGGAGGGCGGGAGGCAGCGGGCAAACCAATCGGATTGCGGGACGCCGCTTGGAGGGCGGGAGGAAGCGGCAGGACCAATCGGATTGCGGAACGCCGCTCTGAGGGCGGGCGGAAGCGGCAGGACCAATCGGATTGTGGACCGCCAGTACGAGGGCGGGAGGAAGCGAGAGAGCCAATCGGAATGCGGGTCGCCAATATGAGGGCGGGAGGAAGCGGGATGGCCAATCAGAAGCCGGGAGTGGGCAGGAGGTCTAATCGGACGGCGGGAGGGCCAATCGGAGGGCAGGAGGAAGCGGCAGGGACAATCAGAGTGCGGGAGGGGGCGGGAAGGCCAATCGGTGGGCCAATCGGAGGGCGGCTCGCTCCCACCACCGGCTCCGACGCGGTGGGACGCTCCCGCCGCCCTCCGCGGCGCTTTCCCCCGTTACCGTCGCACAATCGCTCAGGCCCAGCTCACCTTCTCCCTATCTGAACGGCAAAAGTCGCCACCGCGCATGCGCCAACTCGGGCTTCAGTACCTAACTTTGTCCGCAAGGCGGCAGCACTTAGCCACGCGGCAGCAGACGCCACCGCGCATGCGCGGACTCGGGCTGCAGTACCGGTTTTCTTTCGCTGAGAGGCAGCACTTAGCGCCGCGGCAGCAGACGCCACCGCGCATGCGCCAACTCGGGCTGCAGTACCTAACTTTGTCCGCAAGGCGGCAGCACTCAGCGCCGCGGCAGCAGACACCACCGCGCATGCGCGGACTCGGGCTGCAGTACCGGTTTTCTTTCGCTGAGCGGCAGCACTTAGCCCCGCGGCAGCAAACGCCACCGCGCATGCGCCGACTCGGGCTGCAGTACCTAACTTTGTCCGCAAGGCGGCAGCACTCAGCGCCGCGGCAGCAGACGCCACTGCGCATGCGCCAACTCGGGCTGCAGTACCCAACTTTGTCCGCAAGGCGGCAGCACTCAGCGCCGCGGCAGCAGACGCCACCGCGCATGCTCCCACTCGGGCTGCAGTACCCAACTTTGTCCGCAAGGCGGCAGCACTCAGCGCCGCGGCAGCAGATGCCACCGCGCATGCGCCAATTCTGGCTGCAGTACCCAACTTTGTCCGCAAGGCGGCAGCACTCAGCGCCGCGGCAGCAGACGCCACAGCGCATGCGCGGACTCGGGCTGCAGTACCCAACTTCGTCCGCAAGGCGGCAGCACTCAGCGCCGCGGCAGCAGACGCCACCGCGCATGCTCCCACTCGGGCTGCAGTACCGAACTTTGTCCGCAAGGCGGCAGCACTCAGCGCCGCGGGAGCAGACGCCACCGCGTATGCGCGGACTCGGGCTGCAGTACCGGTTTCCTTTCGCTAAGCGGCACCACTGAGCACCACCGCAGCGGACGCCACCTTGCATGCGCGGACTCCTGCTGCAGTACCTAACTTTGTCCGCAAGGCGGCAGCACTCAGCGCCGCGGCAGCAGACACCACCGCGCATGCGCGGACTCGGGCTGCAGTACCGGCTTTTTTTCGTTAAGCGGCAGCACGGAGCGACGCCACAGCGCATGCGCGGACTCCTGCATGCGGTACAACACTTCGCCCAGCAGGCGGCAGCACGGAGCGGAAACGCAGCGAGACACCACCGCCCGTGTGCGGTTGGGGGGTCTCTGGGGACCTGTCGCCCCCGGCGAGAGCTCAGCTGGGGGAGGATGGCGGGTGCCCCCACCCCAGACCCCGATTTTCTCGGGAGGGTCCCCTGCGTGAGGCTGCCCTGCAAGCAGCACAGATAAATGAGGAAGACGAATCTGTTAAAGAGTCCCTATACTGGTGCGGGGGGCGGGTGGGGGGTGGTGGGGTGTCTCGGCCACCCTGTCCCCTGGCATCCCCAAAAGAGCCACCTCTGCTGCAGGGAAGGGGGGGCAGCCCCTCCTGCTGCACCCCCCGGGCTGGATGCGAACGCGAGAGCACCCCCCCCGGGGCCCCAACACCCACCCTGGGCCAGTACCCACCCTCTTCCTGGTGCAGAAGCGATGGGGAGGGAGCTGGGGCAGAGGGCTGGCCCCATGGCCGGCGTGCACGGAGGAATTGAACCCTTCTCCACCCACAGTCAGTATTTATTTTCCTGGGAGGGGTGGGAGGGGGTGGAGGGGTGGTTATGCTCCACTGCAAGTCCCTCTCTCACCCCCGCTCTTCTGCTGCGACCAGGGAACACGACCCTCGGTGGGACTGGTGGGTACTGGGGCTGCTGCCTCCATCCAGGGCACGGCCGGCACCGTCCTGCCCGGCTTCCTCGGGCGCCCGGCCCTGCTCCTGCGGCACAGCCATCTGCCTCCCACAGCAGGACCAGTCCTGCCCCGTGCCACGGGCCTCTGCCCCCAGAGCGGGACTGCAGTCGCCCCCGTCCTCCCAGGCTCAGGGCGAGATCACGTAGGCGGTGGCGATGTACTTCTTGCCGTTGCCGTAGGTGGACTTGGTCCAGCTGTAGGTCTGGATGCTGAGGCTGTAGCCCCCCAGGCTCAGGTGACATCTGTGGGGACACAGCCTGGGTCAAAGCCCTGCTCCACCCCTCAGCCCCACAATCACGTCACCCGGATGCTCTCGGGGACCCCCACACCAGCCCCTGCTCCATCCCCCACCCGTGACACCCCGCACCTGGGCGGGGCTCAGGGCTCACCCGACTGCTGATGGGGCTCAGGAGGGCACTGCTGGCTCCACGGCCAGAGGACAGACAGACGGACGCAGACAGAGACGGTACTCACGCCCTCCCAGGACGCGCGATGAAGCACGAGGTGTAGAGGCCAAACTCGAACCCAGGGCCGCAGCCGATGGAGGCAGAGCCCGCCTCCTTGTAAAAGCCGTCCCAGCTGAACTGCAGCAGGACAGATGGACCGCGAGATGAACAAAGGGACAGGGAGCAGAAGTGAGAGATGGAGAAAAAAGCATTACGGGCAGCGGGGCAGAAAGAGGAAACAGGCTGGACGGGGGACAGGGAGAGAGAAAGAGAGTGGCAGAACGCGGACGGAGAGCGGGAGAAAGAAAGCCCAGTGGCGAGCAGCAGGCCAGAGGCAGGGGGAAGGAAGGACAGGAAGGGGGAGAGAGGGATACAGAAAACAAGTGAGGGACAGGGAGTAAGAAAAAAGGGTACAGAGGAAAAGAAAGGGATGGGGAGCAGGACACAGGGATACAGAGCAAGCAAGAGCAACAGGGAGAACGAGAGAACGGAGCCAGAGGAAAACAGGGACTGAAAGCAGGACGGAGAAATGGAAAAAGGAGATGAGGGATGGAGAGCAGGACAGAGGAGTGGAGAGACAACGACGGACACAAGGATAGCGACGGAGGGAGAGGAAAGGAGGGACGGGGAGCAGCACAGAGGGATGGAGAGAGAAAACACAGTGACATGAAGCAAGACAGAGGGCTCAAAAGAGAAAAATAAGACAAGGGAGAATAACAAGGAGTAAAGAGAGAAAGCAAGGTCGAAACAAAAGCTCAGAGGGGCAGAGGAATCAAGGAAAATATGGACGAGGAGCCCTGTGGAGAGATGGAGCAGAAAATGCAGGGTCGGTGAGCGGGACAGAGAGATGGGGGGGGGGGGGTGTGGGGGGGTGTGTGGAAAAGGGATTGAGAAAAAATAAAAAGGATCAGATTTGTACAAAGAGACCGAGAAGGGAAAAAAGAAACAGCAAGGGGCTACAGGACAGAGACAAAAAGGGCCGGGGAGCAGGAGAGAGGAGGAAAGGAGAAAAGGGAGAGCCGGCCGCATGGGGAAGTATAGCGAGAATTGAGCACACAGGCAGCAGGACAGAGAAATAAAGACAGAAAAAACAGGGACAGAAAGCAGGAGAAAGGGACAGTGAGAGGAAACAAAGCGCAGGGAGCAGGAGAACAGGGAGAGGGAGAGAAAGCTGGGGGGGAAGGGAGCAGGACAGAGGCAGAGAAAGATGTGTTGGGGCAGAAGGAGAGAAAGAGAAAAAAGACAGATGGGAAGAAGGATGGGGGATAGGCAGGGGAAAAAGAAGCACAAGGAGCAGGACACAGCTTGTCAGAGAAAGAGAGGTACAGGGAGCAAGACAAGGTGATCCAGAGGGAGAAAAAAGGGACAAGGAGGTGGAACAAAGGGAAAGACAGGCCAAAATAAAGAGACAGGGAGCAGGACAGAGATGGAGGGGAAGAAGCCTAGGATGGGCAGCAGGACAGATAGACGGAGAAGGAAAAAAAACAGCATTGGGCTGCGGGACAGAGACAGAGTGAGAAAAAACAGTGTCAGGGAGCAGGACAGAGGGATAGAGGACAAAAAACCCTAAAGAGGGAACGGGGCAGAAAAAGCCCAGGGAAACTGCAAGGACGAGGACACAACAGAGGGGTGAGGGGGACAGGGAGCAGGACAGAGGGAAACAGGGAGCAGGACAAACGGATGGAAGAGGGGGAAGAAATAGCGATGGGCTGCACGACGGAGATGGAGGAATCAAAAAGTAGACAAAGGGAGCGTGACAGAGGGGGGAAAAAGGACAGAGATCAGGACTGCACCGGAGGGGAAAAAAAAAAAACCAACCCACACAACTGTGGTGGGCAGTGGGAGAGAGATACAGAAAAGGAAAAAATACTGAGGAAGAGAGAAAGGACAGAAGGGATGGCCGGCTGGACAGGGTGATACAGTTAGAAAGGATGGGAGAGAGAACGGGACAGAGAGAGAAAGACAGAAAAGACGGCGAGAGGAAGAAGGGCAGAGGGACAGCAAGAGGGAAAAAGAGGGCAGAGATTGGGACAGAGATGGGCAAAAAAGCAGCAGGGACAGAGGAAAAGAGACAGAGAGACAGGGAGCAGGACAGAGAAAGAAAAATCAGGGCAGCAGCAAGATGGAGACGGAGAAAAAAAATAAATTAGGATGGTGAGCAGGACAGAGAGGAAGGAACATGAATAGGGGCAGGGAGCGGGACAAAGGGACACAGTGAAAAACGACAGCAAAGGAAGCAAAACACAGCGGCAGGCAATATCAACGTCACCGAGAGAGAGAAAAAGAGAGGCCGTGAGAAGCACAGGGCGTGGGATAAAGAAAGAGAGGTATTGGGAGTCCTGCAGAGAGACGGAGGACAACAAACAAGTGGAGCAGGGAGCAGCACAAAGGGCGAGAGAGAACGAGAGACGAACAGGAGGGAGGACGGGGATAGCCACAGACAGAATGCAAAAAACCAGTGAGGGCGACAAATCAAGACCGCGGTCTGCATCCTTTTTTTTAGGCTGAGCACTGGTATGTTGCTCCACAATCATTCCCATTAAAATTGCCACATAGATTTGTATGACGAATACACAGTCAGACTAGCTCACCCTTCTTCAGCCATCCTGTTAAAGGAAGCTTTCTGAAGAGCTGCTGTTGTATCAGTGAACAAAACCCGCAGCCAGAAAGAGAATGAAGAAGGCCTGTACACAGTACGTACATGACAATGCAAAGCCTGAAAGACAAAGAATTCGGAAAGGAAAAGAAGACCGTGGTGGGGTGCGGGGAGGAAGGATAATCTCATTAAATAAGAGCAGAGAAGCAAAGTTCTCTGTGAAATTGTGCCATCTGTATTCTGTCTCAAATTCACCCAGTTTACAACTGCCTCTATTTTCTTCTCCTCTTTTCCCAAACCATACCTGAGCGTGTAACGATTTAAGTTCTCTGAGGACAAGAGTTTGATACAGCCGTTAACGTTTGCTGCACGTTAGGAATGCAACATTAACAATGGCTGCATCGTCACAGTTTTTCTATAAAGTATGCAGAGCAAAAGGAAAACATGGCCTGAAAGTACTTAATGATTAACAGCTGTGGGGTTATTTTATTGGTTTTCTGTAAGTGTTCTCTGTCTCAAGACTGCTGGGCACACAACGCATTTGTTTTCTCTATTTAGGTTAACCCAATACATCCTCAGTCATCTTTCCTTGTCCTTGTTATCGCACATAGCAACGAGAGCTTATTGCCTCGTGAATCTCTTCCACAAGTCACCGAGAAGATAATTTCCTGTCAGGACACTTCTAAGCTCCTTGCAAATTTCATCTGTAAATTTTCAGCAGCAACAAAAGAACTTGTTTTGCCACGCTATGAACTTGACCAATTCCATCAGCTTTGCACAAAGAGAACCTGATAAGGATCAAACTCTTCCAGGAAGACAAACATTAAAATAAACCTACTTATCAAATCATTAGAAATTCACCCAGAGAGAGGTAAAGGAATACTGTGAGTGGCAAAAGCGTAAAGTCCATCTGGGCGAGTTTTGACTAACATACTTGAACACAGAGGACAGACGAAAAGAGACAGAGCGACAGGGAGCAGGGCAGAGAGAAAAATCAAGGCAGCAGCAAGACAGATATGGAGAAAAAAACCCTAGGATGGTGAGCGAAAAAAACGCCAAAAAATCCCAGCAATGTGGGAAAGAGAAGGGGGCAGGAGAGGGACAGGGAGGGCCCAGGATAGAGAAGAGGGGCAACAGCGCCCCGCAGGGTCGGGACTCACCGCAGCTCTCGCTCGTGGCGCTGCTCGGAGCGTTTGCCAGGTAAGACGCTTCTTTCTCCTTCGGTCCTTCCTTCCTCTTGTGTAGCTCCTGTCGCAGAGCGGGGCTGCAGTCGCCCCTGTCCTCCCAGGCTCAGGGCGAGATTACGTAGGCGGCGGCGATGTACTTCTTGCCGTTGCCGTAGGTGGACTTGGTCCAGCTGTAGGTCTGGATGCTGAGGCTGTAGCCCCCCAGGCTCAGGTGACATCTGTGGGGACACAGCCTGGGTCAAAGCCCTGCTCCACCCCTCAGCCCCACAATCACGTCACCCGGATGCTCTCGGGGACCCCCACACCAGCCCCTGCTCCATCCCCCACCCGTGACGCCCCGCACCTGGGCGGGGCTCAGGGCTCACCCGACTGCTGATGGGGCTCAGGAGAGCACTGCTGGCTCCACGGCCAGAGGACAGACAGACGGACGCAGACAGAGACGGTACTTTCGCCCTCCCAGGACGCGCGATGAAGCACGAGGTGTAGAGGCCAAACTCGAACCCGGGGCTGCAGCCGATGAAGGCAGAGCCCGTCTCTTTGTAAAAGCCGTCCCAGCTGAACTGCGGCCCCAGCACGTCGGGGTAGGTGTCCCCCTGGGAAAAGGGGGTTCAGGGATCAGACCCTCATCTCCGCTCGGCTCCGGGTGCATCAGGGCAGGGAACTCAAGGAAAAGCCATCTGCAGATGAAGCCAGGCATGCTCACGCCCTCTCCAAGGACAGATCCAGAGCAGCTTCCAGTTGGTCCAAGGGGCCATGTCCCGGTTTGAAAGACAGGTGTCTGCTAAGGAAGGCAGGAGCCCCCCTTGGAACAGAGAAATACAACCCCCTCCCCTCCGAATTGTTATAGGATTGAAATTAAGGGGCTTTCAGGCAAAGATATGAGGAAAATGGGAATAACAGTTTTTACTAATGTATACAACAAAACTATAATACAGAGAAACTGGTTACAGGCCCGATAGAGTCAGGGATACAACCTGGCCCCTGCCGGGCAGGGTGCTGGTACCAGTCCGATCCAGTGGCAGCTGCAGCTCTCTCCGAAATGGTCCGGTTAAAGCGGTGGTCCGTAGGAAAGGAAAACAAAGTCTGAGCAATCCGATTTCGGTGGCAGCTGCAGTTCTCTTTTAAATGATCCCGTTGAAGCGGTGATCTTGTAGAAAAGAAAACTGGTCCTCCTCCGAAAATCCGGCCGCGGTGCAGTCCCTGTCCTCTGGGATCCCAGCGGGTAAGGCCCCTCGCGCTGCTCCAAACCCCAAAGTTATCTCCGGCGGGAATGCTTGGCTCCACCCCTCCCCCTCTGGCCGGGGCATCTCACAAAGAGATGGTGAGTCCTGGGGCAAGGCACTGATGGGTGCATTAACAGAAGAATAGTGCCGAGGGGCGAGGCAAGGAACACCGGCGCCAGGCCTCAACGGCTCATGGTAATAGAATACATTGCAACCCAGGACATTATCCACCCCTTATTCTATTACCATTTGCATCATCCCAAATCAATACCTTTCTTAAACTCTACACACACACACACATATATATATATACATACATATACAATGAAACTCTACACTCAGTTCCCACTTAAAATAAGGTCCCCTTGTGGTACACACCGGGTTTCCCCATCTTTCTGCATTACCCACCAAGTACAACCTGGTCCCTGAGCAAAGACAACCCCACGGATGGGTTTGTCTTTGCCCGAGGCAGAATTAACCCAAACAGTTTTCCCCAGCATACCTCTCATGTGCACTACTGGAACCCTATCCCCGTCTGTTGTTTGTAAGGATTCAGATCGAGCGGGGCCTGCTCGGTTCGTGGAGCCTCGGGTGTTAACTAACCAGGTGGCTTTTGCTAAATGCATCTCCCAGTTTTTGAAAGTTCCTCCACCCAGTGCCTTCAAGGTGGTTTTAAGCAGTCCGTTGCACCGTTCAACTTTCCCAGCTGCTGGTGCATGGTAAGGGATGTGGTACACCCACTCAATGCCATGCTCCCTAGCCCAGGCGTTGACAAGGCTGTTCTTGAAATGAGTCCCGTTGTCGGACTCAATTCTCTCAGGGGTGCCATGCCTCCAAAGGACTTGCTTTTCAAGGCCCAGGATGGTGTTCCGGGCAGTAGCGTGAGGCACAGGGTAGGTCTCCAGCCATCCAGTGGTGGCTTCCACCATTGTGAGCACGTAGCGCTTGCCTTGGCGGGTTTGAGGCAGTGTGATGTAGTCGATCTGCCAGGCCTCCCCATACTTGTATTTGGACCACCGCCCACCATACCACAGGGGCTTCACCCGCTTGGCCTGTTTGATCGCAGCGCACGTCTCACAGTCATGGATAGCCTGGGAGATACTGTCCATGGTTAGATCCACCCCTCGATCTCGTCCAATGCTTCATATCTCTGTGGCTCTGATGTGCCAGGCCATCGGATCCACACTGTCCAAAAGACCCGATTCTCCCGTGCCTCTTCCTGGCTAGAGGCAGGGCCCCTCTAGGCCTGGTTATCATCCATTCCCTGGGCATACCTGCTAGATGTTTCCTCAAGGGGATCTGACACATCATCCTCCCTTCTGTAATACCTGGCAGCTCGGTCACGGGAGGCTGAGGCTACTTTCGCTTTAGTGGAACCCCCTCGGTTAGCGTTTTCCCTTTTGAGCTCACGAACCCGTGCTGCCAGGACAGAAGTGGGTTTCCCATCCCACCTTCTCATGTCTTCCCCACAGTCACACAGGAAGAACCACAGCTCAGATCGTGGGGTGTACCCTCTCTCTCTAGCTGGGGGACGTCGGGCTCTGGCTCTGGGGTTTATAACCTGCACTGGTGCCACATGAGAGCTGCTCCTCCTCACCTCCTTCATCACCTCCTCCCTAATCTCTTCTTTGAGGTCCCTAGCCACAGCAGCGACATGAGCTTTCATTGGGCCATTGACTAAACTCTCATAATATCTGAACCTGTTGGCAACAGAACCCACTGTCTCTTGGTTGTCATCAGCATTAATTGTTGCAATGAACGTGGCATACTGCTGTGGCCCCAGCTTTGCCAGGTTCCACAGCATCTGCCCTGTACACTTGACCTTGTCGGGGTCATTATCATGCTGTCCGTCCCTCCCAAAGAGTACCTCTAACACTGCCACTTCCCTCAGCTGTTGGATCGCTTCCTCAAGGGTCTTCCATTGCATTTTATGATGGTACTCCTGCATTCTCTCTCTGTGGACAAACCTTTCCCTCACACTCATTAAAAGCCGCTCCCAGAGAGAAAGGGGCCCCGGCTCCCTTACAAATACCTGGTCCACCCCTGAGTCTTGGGCCAAGGATCCCAAATACCTGGCTTCACCACTATCCAGTTGTACGCCTTTACCCATAAGGTCCCAAACCCGAAGTAACCAGGTTGTATAAGGCTCACGCCCCCGTCGCGCAATGTCTTTTCGCATATTACGGAGACTGTCGAACGACAGGGATTCGGTGATAATTTCAGGCTCTGACTCCCCTGCAGATTGTGAGGGCTCTGGCTCATCACCATCATTAACTGGGCGTACTGATTTGGCCTTGCACTTTCTCCTCTGCACAGGGGCGACTGCCGCTGGCTGTGGCTGTCCTTGTGGTTCAGCTGGACCCTGCACAGTTGTAACATCTGTGGGTCCCACTGCTGCACCATCAGACTTTCCCTCTTTAGGACAAGGTTTCCCACTAGTTTGGGAGGTGTATTCCGTCAGCTTCTGGCCCATCTCGCGTATTTCCTTTATCAGCACCCCCACCCAATTAGGCTGGTCCATTTGTGAGGTGGGCTGTTGGGCAATGCCAGGTCGTGGGACAGGGTCAGGCTGCGGGGCAGGATCTCTGGCCTCTGGGGCCGTGTCAGGTTCTGGGGCAGCATTCCTAGTCTCTGGGGTGGGTGCCCAAGTAGTTATCCAAGCCAGTCTCACTTTATCTCTGAAGGCCAAGCAGCCCATTAGCAGTAGGCCTATTAGCAGCAACACATGGATAATATCTAGGGGAAAACTAAACCCTTCGAAAGCTGATGGAGCAGACCCAAAGAACTGGTTGAATGGTTGGGAGAAAACTTCCCCTGGTGTTATTCCCTCACAGAAGGTACCATTTTTAATGTAATCCCCGAAACATACGCTGAGCGTGTGATAGCCCTTTATCCATGTGCCCACATTCCACAGGAAATCGAAAAACCATGAACTCCTCACCTTACCAACCCACAGTGCAAGCTGGATAACAACCACAGCAGCCTTAGTCAGAGGACCCATGTTTAGACAAGGGGCTGCAAAGGGGAAAAGCATAGCCACGACCACGTGCCACCCGAAGCAAGGTAAACTAGACCACATGGTGCTGCCTAACAAAGATCCCACGTTCAGTGCACAAAACATCAGGTTAGCCAGGAACTGTTATTCCTTTTTCACCCTTTTTCCTCAATGCCCTCAGGCCCCACGTTGGGCGCCAAAATCTGTCCCGGTTTGAAAGACAGGTGTCTGCTAAGGAAGGCAGGAGCCCCCCTTGGAACAGAGAAATACAACCCCCTCCCCTCCGAATTGTTATAGGATTGAAATTAAGGGGCTTTCAGGCAAAGATATGAGGAAAATGGGAATAACAGTTTTTACTAATGTATACAACAAAACTATAATACAGAGAAACTGGTTACAGGCCCGATAGAGTCAGGGATACAACCTGGCCCCTGCCGGGCAGGGTGCTGGTACCAGTCCGATCCAGTGGCAGCTGCAGCTCTCTCCGAAATGGTCCGGTTAAAGCGGTGGTCCGTAGGAAAGGAAAACAAAGTCTGAGCAATCCGATTTCGGTGGCAGCTGCAGTTCTCTTTTAAATGATCCCGTTGAAGCGGTGATCTTGTAGAAAAGAAAACTGGTCCTCCTCCGAAAATCCGGCCGCGGTGCAGTCCCTGTCCTCTGGGATCCCAGCGGGTAAGGCCCCTCGCGCTGCTCCAAACCCCAAAGTTATCTCCGGCGGGAATGCTTGGCTCCACCCCTCCCCCTCTGGCCGGGGCATCTCACAAAGAGATGGTGAGTCCTGGGGCAAGGCACTGATGGGTGCATTAACAGAAGAATAGTGCCGAGGGGCGAGGCAAGGAACACCGGCGCCAGGCCTCAACGGCTCATGGTAATAGAATACATTGCAACCCAGGACAGGCCACCGGACAGAAACCCCCAAGCCTCAAACCCCTGACTGGTGGTTTGGGAGCCCCTTTTGCCCAATGCGTCACCTTTTCCGGACCTTCCCACCCTGCCTCCATTCCAGGGCCCACAGAGAGAAGCAAAGGGGAGGCGGCACGCTGAGCATCCTGCCGGATCACTTACCGGCCCGTTGAAGTTGTGGCTGAAGTAGTTGACGATGCCCTGCTTTTCCCACAGGCAGAAGCGGATCCAGCTGTGAAATCACGTCACCATCCCTTTTTTCACCTGCCCTAAACATGAGAGAGAGCTTGGGGTGAGCCCCCCGGCCCGGTGACGCCTGGCACCCCCCGTCCCACCGGTGTGGGGTCGTACCTCAGAAGACGCGCTCCAAGCCGCTGGAGTCCCGCTCGCCCTCGCCTCTGGAGCAGAGGCCGATCCACATCTCCTTCGAGTCAGCGACAAACTCCTGCTCGGGACGGTAGCCGTCTGCAGGAGGGGTGAAGAGGTGGGAGCAGCATCCCAGGACAGGAGCACGGGGAGAGGCAGAGCCGGGGCTCCCTCCCAGTCCTCTCCCCGGGAGCAATTCGGCTCTGCCCGGTGCAATTCCCCCGTGTCCTGGCAGGCCTGGAGAGCCCCCTGCCGCGCTCCTCCGACCTGCACCCTCCCAGGTCACCCCTCACCCAGCCGACCCTTTCCTTCTGGGGGGCCAGGTCAGCCCTGCCCTGCTCCACACTCACTCTTCCTGCTGGAGGAAGGCAAAGAGTTTCTTCGGGAGCGCGGTTTCCACCACCTCCTTGAGGAAGCTGTCCTGCTCCCTCAGCTCCTCCGCCGCCACCTCCTCCTCCCTGCCAGCCGCCCTCTGCTAGTTACCCAGGAGTTGAACGAAGCTGGCGTAGGTGGGCTTGGAGAAGAGCTCCTCATGGACGTATCTGCAGAGCCTAGGAGAGAGCGGATCCTGCACTCAGCGGGGAAGGAGAGGTCCCATCCAAAAGCAGCCCTGCGCCCCGGCCAGCCGGGCTCTGCCATGGCGGCCCCCGGCCATCCCCCGGGGATGCTGGTTCCCACTCACGGCTGTGGGGAGCGGTCCTCCTGGTCCCCCGTCCCCTCGGGGGACGCCAGGTACTACTGGGGAGCAGCAGGACAGATGGACCGCGAGATGAACAAAGGGACAGGGAGCAGAAGCGGGAGATGGAGAGAGAAGCACCAGGAGCAGCGAAGGAAGGGGAAAGAGGGACGGAAGAGGAAAATAAGGGCGAGAGAGCCAATCGGAGGGCGGGATGGCCATCGGAGGGCGGGAGGAAGCGGGCGAACCAATCGGATTGCGGGACGCCGCTCTGAGGGCGGGAGGAAGCGGAAAAAACCAATCGGATTGCGGGACGCCGCTCGGAGGGCGGGCGGAAGCGGCAGGACCAATCGGATTGCGGGACGCCGCTCTGAGGGCGGGAGGAAGCGGCAGAACCAATCGGATTGCGGGACGCCGCTCTGAGGGCGGGGGGAAGGGGCAGAACCAATCGGAGGGCGGGATGCAAATCAGAGGAGAGCGGGAAGCGGCAGGACCAATCGGATTGCGGGACGCCGCTCTGAGGGCGGGAGGAAGCGGCATGACCAATCGGATTGCGGGACGCCGCTCTGAGGGCGGGAGGAAGCGGCAGCACCAATCGGATTGCGGGACGCCGCTCGGAGGGCGGGAGGAAGCGGCAGGACCAATCGGATTGCGGGACGCCGCTCTGAGGGCGGGAGGAAGCGGCAGGACCAATCAGAAGCCGGGATTGGGCAGGAGGTCTAATCGGAGGGCGGGAGGGCCAATCGGAGGGCAGGAGGAAGCGGCAGGGACAATCAGAGTGCGGGAGGGGGCGGGAGGGCCAATCGGTGGGCCAATCGGAGGTCGGCTCGCTCCGACCACCGGCTCCGACGCGGTGGGGCGCTCCCGCCGCCCTCCGCGGGGCTTTCCCCCGTTACCGTCGCACAATCGCTCAGCCCCTGCTCACCTTCTCCCTCTCTGAACGGGAAAAGTCGCCACCGCGCATGCGCGGACTCGCGCTGCAGTACCTGAATTTGTCCGCTAAGCGGCAGCACTGAGCGTCGCGGCGGGAGCCGCCACCGCGCACGCGCGGACTCGGGCTGCAGTACCGGTTTTCTTTCGCTGAGCGGCAGCACAGAGCGCCGCGGCAGGAGCCGCCGCCGCGTATTCGCGGACTCGGGCTGCAGTACCGAACATTGTCCGCAAGGCGGCAGCACTAAGCTCCGCGGCAGGAGCAGCCACCGCGCATGCGCGGACTCGGGCTGCAGTACCGGCTTTTTTTCGCTAAGCGGCAGCACGGAGCGACGCCACAGCGCATGCGCGGACTCCTGCTTGCGGTACACCTCTTCGCCCAGCAGGAGGCAGCACGGAGCGGAAACGCAGCGAGACACCACCGCCCGTGTGCGGTTGGGGGGTCTCTGGGGACCTGTCGCCCCCGGCGAGAGCTCAGCTGGGGGAGGATGGCAGGTGCACCCACCCCAGACCCCGATTTTCTCGGGGGGGTCCCCTGCGTGAGGCTGCCCTGCAAGCAGCACAGATAAATGAGGAAGACAAATGTGTTAACGAGTCCCTATACTGGTGCGGGGGGCGGGTGGGGGGTGGTGGGGTGTCTCAGCCACCCTGTCCCCTGGGATCCCCAAAAGAGCCACCTCTGCTGCAGGGAAGGGTGGGCAGCCCCTCCTGCTGCACCCCCCGGGCTGGATGCGAACCCGAGAGCACCCCCTCGGGGCCCCAACACCCACCCTGGGCCAGTACCCACCCTCTTCCTGGTGCAGAAGCGATGGGGAGGGAGCTGGGGCAGAGGGCTGGCCCCATGGCCGGCATGCACGGAGGAATTGAACCCTTCTCCACCCACAGTCAGTATTTATTTTCCTGGGGAGTGTGGGGGGGTGGTTATGCTCCACTGCAAGTCCCTCTCTCACCCCCGCTCTTCTGCTGCGACCAGGGAACACGACCCTCGGTGGGACTGGTGGTGGGTACTGGGGCTGCTGCCTCCATCCAGGGCACGGCCGGCACCGTCCTGCCTGGCTTCCTCGGGCGCCCGGCCCTGCTCCTGCGGCACAGCCATCTGCCTCCCACAGCAGGACCAGTCCTGCCCCGTGCCGCGGGCCTCTGCCCCCAGAGCGGGACTGCAGTCGCCCCCGTCCTCCCAGGCTCAGGGCGAGATCACGTAGGCGGTGGCGATGTACTTCTTGCCGTTGCCGTAGGTGGACTTGGTCCAGCTGTAGGTCTGGATGCTGAGGCTGTAGCCCCCCAGGCTCAGGTGACATCTGTAGGGACACAGCCTGGGTCAAAGCCCTGCTCCACCCCTCAGCCCCACAATCACGTCTCCCGGATGCTCTCGGGGTCCCCCACACCAGCCCCTGCTCCATCCCCCACCCGTGACACCCCGCACCTGGGCGGGGCTCAGGGCTCACCCGACTGCTGATGGGGCTCAGGAGGGCACTGCTGGCTCCACGGCCAGAGGACAGACAGACAGACGCAGACAGAGATGGAACTCACGCCCTCCCAGGACGCGCGATGAAGCACGAGGTGTAGAGGCCAAACTCGAACCCGGGGCCGCAGCCGATGGAGGCAGAGCCCGCCTCCTTGTAAAAGCCGTCCCAGCTGAACTGCAGCAGGACAGATGGACCGCGAGATGAACAAAGGGACAGGGAGCAGAAGTGAGAGATGGAGAAAAAAGCATTACGGGCAGCGGGGCAGAAAGAGGAAACACAGGCTGGACGGGGGACAGGGAGAGAGAAAGAGAGTGGCAGAACCCGGACGGAGAGCGGGAGAAAGCAAGCCCAGTGGCGAGCAGCAGGTCAGAGGCAGGGGGAAGGAAGGACAGGAAGGGGGAGAGAGGGATACAGAAAACAAGTGAGGGACAGGGAGTAAGAAAAAAGGGTACCCAGGAAAAGAAAGGGATGGGGAGCAGGACACAGGGCTAGAGAGCAAGCAAGAGAAACAGGGAGAATGAGAGAACGGAGCCAGAGGAAAACAGGGTCTGAAAGCAGGATGGAGAAATGGAAAAAGGAGATGAGGGATGGAGAGCAGGACAGAGGAGTGGAGAGACAACAACGGACACAAGGATAGTGACGGAGGGAGAGGAAAGGAGGGACGGGGAGCAGCACAGAGGGATGGAGAGAGAAAACACAGTGACATGAAGCAAGACAGAGGGCTCAAAAGAGAAAAATAAGACAAGGGAGAATAACAAGGAGTAAAGAGAGAAAGCAAGGTCAAAACAAAAGCTCAGAGAGGTAGAGGAATCAAGGAAAACATGGACGAGGAGGCCTGTGGAGAGAGGGAGCAGAAAATGCAGGGACGGTGAGTGGGACAGAGCGATTGGGGGGGGGGGGGGGGCGGGAAAGGGACTGAGAAATAAAGAAAGGATCAGATTTGTACAAAGAGACTGAGAAGGGAAAAAAGAAACAGCAACGGGCTAGAGGACAGAGACAAAATGGGCCGGGGAGCAGGAGAGAGGAGGAAAGGAGAAAAGGGAGAGCCGGCCGCATGGGGAGGTATAGCGAGAATCGACCACACAGGCAGCAGGACAGAGAAATAAAGACAGAAAAAACAGGGACAGAAAGCAGGAGAAAGGGACAGTGAGAGGAAACAAAGTGCAGGGAGCAGGAGAACAGGGAGAGGGAGAGAAAGCTGGGGGGGAAGGGAGAAGGACAGAGGCAGAGAAAGATGTGTTGGGGCAGAAGGAGAGAAAGAGAAAAAAAGACAGATGGGAAGAAGGATGGGGGATAGGCAGGGGAAAAAGAAGGACAAGGAGCAGGACACAGCTTGTCAGAGAAAGAGAGGTACAGGGAGCAAGACAAGGTGATCCAGAGGGAGAAAAAAGGGACAAGGAGGTGGAACAAAGGGAAAGACAGGCCAAAATAAAGGACAGGGAGCAGGACAGAGATGGAGGGCAAGAAGCCTAGGATGGGCAGCAGAACAGATAGACGGAGAAGGAAAAAAAACAGCACTGGGCTGCGGGACAGAGACAGAGTGAGAAAAAACAGTGTCAGGGAGCAGGACAGAGGGAGAGAGGACAAAAAACCCTAAAGAGGGAACAGGGCAGAAAAAGCCCAGGGAAACTGCAAGGACAAGGACACAACAGAGGGGTGAGGGGGGACAGGGAACAGGACAGAAACAGGGAGCAGGACAAACGGATGGAAGAGGGGGAAGAAACAGCGATGGGCTGCAGGACAGAGATGGAGGAATCAAAAAGTAGACAAAGGGAGCGTGACAGAGGGGGGAAAAAGGACAGATCAGGACTGCACCGGAGGAAAAAAAAAAAAACCAACGCACACAACTGTGGTGGGCAGCGGGAGAGAGATACAGAAAAGGAAAAAATACTGAGGAAGAGAGAAAGGACGGAAGGGACGGCCGGCTGGACAGGGTGATACAGTTAGAAAGGATGGGAGAGAGAACGGGACAGAGAGAGAAAGACAGAAAAGACGGCGAGAGGAAGAAGGGCAGAGGGACAGCAAGAGGTAAAAGGAGGGCAGAGATCGGGACAGAGATGGGCAAAAAAGCAGCAGGGACAGAGGAAAAGAGAGAGAGTGACAGGGAGCAGGACAGAGAAAGAAAAATCAGGGCAGCAGCAAGATGGAGATGGAGAAAAAAAAATAAATTAGGATGGTGAGCAGGACAGGGAGGAAGGAACACGAATAGGGGCAGGGAGCGGGACAAAGGGACACAGTGAAAAACGACAGCAAAGGAAGCAAAACACAGCGGCAGGCAATACCAACGTCACCGAGAGAGAGAAAAAGAGAGGCCGTGAGAAGCACGGGGCGTGGGATAAAGAAAGAGAGGTACTGGGAGTCCTGCAGAGAGACAGAGGACAACAAACATGTGGAGCAGGGAGCAGCGCAAAGGGCGAGAGAGAACGAGAGACGAACAGGAGGGAGGACGGGGATAGCCACAGACAGAATGCAAAAAACCAGCGACAGTGAGCAAGACAAAGAGAGGGAGAGAGACAGAAAGGCAGAGGCACAGAGCAGCACATACAGGCACAGAGAGGAAAAGAACGCCAGGAAACAGGCAAGAGCAGCTGTGGGGAAAAAGCCACAGATACAGATCAGGGCAAAGAGATGGAAAAGGAAAAAACAATGATAGGTGCAGGACAGAGACAGAAAGAAAAGAGGGGCAGGGTGGAGGAGAACAGAGAAAAGAGAAGAGATACAGGGAAGCAAGAAGACCAAAACAAATCCCAGCAGTGTGGGAAAGAGAAGGGGGCAGGAGAGGGACAGGGAGGGCCCAGGATGCAGAAGAGGGGCAACAGCACCCCGCAGGGTCGGGACTCACCGCAGCTCTCGCTCGTGGCACTGCTTGGAGCGTTCGCCAGGTAAGACGCTTCTTTCTCCTTCGGTCCTTCCTTCCTCTTCTGTAGCTCCTGTCGCTCGGCTGTCCTCCACCTAAGAGAATTACAGGGGTGTCTCACAGCTCCTGTGAGACGAGGCCTCCTAGGCACGGAGCCCCGCTCACCCGCGTGCTGCGTGGCCACGCCGTGCTCTGGGTTACCCCTACAGACCCTGCGGTGCACGTTGACGGTCGGGCCCACTGCACACTTCGAGGAAGGATCCTTCCTTACGTGGAGAGGCAGCTGCCGGTCGGATAGCCTTCGGTCTCTTCTTCTTTCCCTTTCTCCGGCCTCTCCAGCTGCAGCCACGGCAGCTCCCGGCCACAGCCAGGAACCGCTCCGCCTCTCCCTTTTCGCCCCCGTGCCGCGAGGAGAGCCAGGCCGGGCAGACACAACCCACGCGAGCCCGAGGCGGGTGCAGACAACGGCATCCCCGGAGCAGGAGCGGACAACCGTGTCCTCAGCGCCGCTTCTGGGAGAGAGAAAGAAGCGGCAGCGCCCCTTAGTACCGTAGATCACCCCCGGCTGAAGCCTCTCCTTCCACAGGGGCTCCTGCGGACACGGCTCCTTCCCCACACCGCACGGGACAGGCTTCCGGGAGGTGCTGGAGCTGGGGACAGCTGCACAGGGCGAGGACAACTGCAGGAGGCTCAGGGGGAGCTCTATCGAGGCGGGGAGGCGCCCGGTGTCTGCGCCTGGGGGTGTCCACCTCCTTCCCCTCCTCCCGGCTCTCAGCTCGGGGGTAACTCCCCGCGGCCGCCCCGCCCCGCCTCACCTCCAGCAGACCGGGAGCCTGCTGCAGCGAGCGCTGTGAGGGTCCCCGGCCCGCCGGCCCCGGGCGGAGGACAGCCAAAGGGCCTCGCTCGCCTCACTGATAGCCCTGGCCCTCACACGCCCCCGGGAACCGCGCTCCGCCATGCTGCGGCAGCGCCACTGCTACGCGCCTGAGCGGCACCGGCGCCGCACACGCGGGCAGGAAACGGCGTCTCCTTACCGGCAGTCAGCAACGGGCGCAGCGGCACCAAGCTGCAGGCACCGCGAGATCCTAGCGCTATTACCGGCGGACGGCCACGGAGATCCGGGAAGGTCGCGGCGCCTGTGCAGCGACCACGGCAAAACACGCCACGGCGCATGCGCGGCCCCCGACCTGCAGCACCGCGAGAGCGCGGCGAGAGAAGCCAGGGCGCATGCGCCAGCCGAAACGACAACTCACGGCATGCCCGGGGAACCCGCGCCGCCGCAACTTAATAAAACAACGGCGGCGCGGGATGGACCCCGGGAGGAATCGACAAATAGGGACGGGGCGCCGGAGACACGGAGAACCGCGCCGCACACTGCCCCGTCCCCTGAATCCGCCCGTGCCCGTGGGCTCTGCAAAAGCGGTCGGTCCGCCCCCTTCATTCAGACGTGCTTTCCCATTGGCGGGCGGGCCACGTAGCGCCGGCGGAGTGGGCGGGCCGGAGCGATGACGGGCAGAGCCCTGCGCCAATGGGGCGGCAGAGCGGGACGTAGGGGTGGTGCTGATGGGACCTCCCACGCCGCCCCTCGAGCGCAGCGCTGACCCGGGGTCCGGAGCGCACACCGCCCCGCCTGGCTCACCTGTTCCTCAGCCACGGGGCAGTTTTTCGTACCCTTTTCTGCCCCAGCGGTCTGTTTGCCTTTTCTCTGGATTCGATGCGGAGTCTTCCCCAGCAGAGAGCACGGCAAAAGACGGCCCCCCGCCTGCCCGCAGCGCCGGTCGGAAACTGCAGTGCCCAGCACGCACTGCAAACCTTATGGCCGCCGGGCAGCCGAGTGAGAGAAGACTACGCCTCCCGGCACGCACCGGGAAACACCCAGACCTGACTGGAAGCCCAGTGCCCCAGGACTGCAGCTCCCAGCTTGCCGCGAGAGGCAGCCTGCCCTGCTCCCTGCCGTGCGCGCACACCGCTCCCCCCGCACCGCCCGCAAGCCCCGAAGAACCCCGCGCTTCCCAGCGCAGCTCCAGACGATCACGCCCCCCCCCCCCCTCCCCCCCCCGTCTCCCGTCTGCGGTTCGCCCCCACCACCGGCTCCGACGCGGTGGGACTCCCCCGCCGCCATCCGCGGGGCTTTCCCCGGTTACCGCCGCTCAATCGCCCCGGCCCTGCTCACATTCTCCCTCTATGCATGGCAAACGACGCCACCGCGCATGCGCCGACTCCTGCCTGCAGGACCGCATTTCGGCCGCCAGGCGGCAGCACGGAGTGAGAGCGCAGCGAAAGACAGCACCGTGCATGTGGGGTTGGGGGGTCCTGGGGACCTGTCGCCCCGGAGAGCTCGGCTGGGGGAGGATGGAGCGTGCACCCACCACATATCCCGATTTTCTCGGGAGGGTCCCCTGGGTGAGACTGCCCTGGAAGCAGCACAGATAAATGAGATGCATCTGTCTGTTAATGTGTCCCTATCACACACACCTTTTTGGCCCTGAAGTACTTTTTTGGCCCCTTAATACTTTTTTGCCCCCCACACCTTTTTGGCCCCTAAATGCTTTTTGTTGGCCTCTTACTACCGTTTTTTGCCCCCTCTCCACCTTGTTGGCCTCTAAATACTTTTTGTCGTGTCTCCCACCCTTTTTTTTGGCTTCTCCTTTTTTGATTGTCTCCCACACCTTTTTGTTCTATACCACAAGGTGACGCAGAGACACCCCCACCACCACAAGGGAATGCTGAGACTCCCTACCACAATGCATTAGGAAACAGTTCAGGAGACAGATAGCAAGGGGGATACAAAAAAATAAAAGCTAGAAAGCAGCATGGTACCAGAGACAGGAAAGGATTTAAATGCAGGGACAAAGAGGGTCGGGGGGGAAAGAAAGAAAAGTCTAAAGCCACAGGGTACCATTCACACGGCCGAGAATTAAAAATAAGGCTGGGGATGACTGTTTTGGAATTCTGCTTTAACCCGAATTGCTAGCTGTGTTGCTATGTGCTGCAACCCTAGCAGGTAACTGTGCCCTAAGATGCCTCTACTATGTTTCCTTCCTTGGAGCCCTAATGAGTAGCTGTGGAGGTAACCCTAGTGGGTAGCTGCACCCCCTAGCCCTAATTAGCAGTGCAACTCATAGCCCTAATAAGGTCGTCTGCACCTACCCCTGATCAGCAACTCCAGCCCTAGCTGTAAACAGGAGCCCCACCCCTAGGTCCCACCTAGGTAGAAATACACAGCACCAGGGGTACCACTCCTTTGATGTCTCTTTCTCCCTTTTCACCCGTGTGGCTGCACTTGAACACAGTTCCCCTTCTATTATTACACAGGACTCTAATCAGCACCAGTGAGCCCTGCTTCAGGTTACAGAATCACAGAGAATCACAGAATGTCAGGGACTGGAAGGGACCTCAAAAGATCATCTAGTCCAATCCCCCTGCCAGAGCAGGATTACCTAGATCAGGTCACACAGGAACACGTCCAGGCAGGTTTTGAATGTCTCCAGAGAAGGAGACTCCACGACCTCATGACACTCACCCTTTACATATTTATAAACATTAATGAGGTCACCCCTCAGTCTCCTCTTCTCCAAGCTAAAGAGACCCAGCTCCCTCAGCCTTTCCTCATAAGGGAGATGTTCCACTCCCTTCATCATCTTTGTGGCTCTGCTCTGGACTCTCTCGAGTAGTTCCCTGTCCTTCTTGAACTGGGGGGCCCAGAACTGGACACAATACTCCAGATGTGGCCTCACCAAGGCAGAATAGAGGGGAAGGAGAACCTCTCTTGACCTACTAACCACCCCCTTTCTAATACACCCCAGGATGCCATTGGCCTTCTTGGCCACAAGGGCACATTGCTGGCTCATGGTCATCCTGCTGTCCACCAGGACCCCCAGGTCCCTTTCCCCTACACTGCTCTCCAGCAGGTCAGCCCCCAACCTGTACTGGTACATGGGGTTGCTCTTCCCCAGATGCAAAACTCTACACTTGCCCTTGTTGAATTTTATTAAGTTTTTCCCCGCCCAACTCTCCAGCCTATCAAGGTCTCGTTGAATGGCAGCACAACCCTCTGGTGTGTCAGCCACTCCTCCTAGTTTGGTGTCATCAGCAAACTTGCGGAGAATACATTCTGTACCCTCATCCAGGTCACTGATGAAGATATTGAACAACACCGGTCCCAGTACCGACCCCTGAGGGACTCCACTAGTCACAGGCCTCCAACTAGACTCTGTCCCATTGACCACAACTCTCTGGCTTCTTCCCTTCAGCCAGTTCACAATCCACCTCACTACCTGATCACCAAACCCATACTTTATCAGCTTATCTGCAAGGATGCTGTGGGAGACAGTGTCAAATGCTTTACTGAAATCAAGATAAACCACATCTACCACTCTACCATCATCTATCCACCTAGTTATTTCCTCATAGAAGGCAATAAGGTTGGTCAAACATGACTTACCCTTGGTAAAACCATGTTGACTGCTCTTAATGACCCTCTCATCCTTGATGTGCCTAGAGATAGTGCCAAGAACAAGCTGTTCCATCACCTTTCCAGGGATGGAGGTGAGGCTGACCGGTCTATAGTTACCTGGGTCCTCCTTCTTGCCCTTCTTATAGATTGGAGTGACATTTGCTATCCTCCAGTCCTCAGGCACCTCTCCTGTTCTCCATGACTTATCAAAGATGATGGAGAGTGGCCTAGCAATGACCTCTGCCAGCTCCCTCAGCACCCTTGGGTGCATTCCATCTGGTCCCATTGATTTATGGATATCCAGATTGCTCAACTGATCCCTAACCCAATCCTCATCCACCAAGGCAAACTCCTCCTTTATCCTGACTTCTTCTGGGGCTACAGGGATCAGGGGCTCCTGGGGAAAGCCTGCAGGAGTGAAGACAGAGGCAAAGAAGGCATTCAGCACCTCTGCCTTCTTTATATCCTCTGTCTCTAGGGTACCCACCTCATTCATCAGTGGGCCTATATTGCCCCTAGTGTTTTATTAGCTATGTATTTGAAAAAGCCCTTTCTATTGTCCTTGACCTGGCTTGCAAGGTTAAGTTCTAAGGAGGCCTTAGCTTTCCTAATTGCCTTTCTACATCCTGTGACAACTGTCCTATATTCCTCCCAAGTGACTAGCCCCTCTTTCCATGATCCGTAAATTCTTTTTTTCCACCTAAGTTTGCCCAGCAGTTCCTTTTTTAACCATGCTGGTCTCCTAGCTCCCTTACTTGATTTCATACCCATTGGGATGCTCTGATCCTGAGCTTGCAAGAAGTGGTCCTTGAATGTTGACCAACTATCTTGAGCCCCTTTACCATCTAGCACCCTGTCCCATGGGACTTCCCTTAACAATTGATTAAGGAGGCTAAAGTTGGCCCTGCGGAAGTCCAGGGTTCTGGTCTTGCTAGGTTACCAGAGTGTAGCTTACGGAAGATCAGAACGAACCCCCTTGCTTTCTAAACTCCTTCAACTCCAGGTGAGGAGCCTAGGTGTGGCTGGATTCTACCTCCCCTTCCCTGGTGTAAGTCACACAACAGCTGCACCCCTTTGTCACACATCCTGCTGACTACACCAGAAAAATATCAGGGTCCACTCCCTTTTAGCAGTGTAATTAGGTGTTCAGATCCCGTGACAACAAAGTCCAACCGCAAATCTCTGGTGCAAATAAAGCGTATGATTCTATCCCACACACACACCTTTTTGGCCCCTAAATGCTCCCCCCCCGCCCCCCCGCCATGTTTTTGGCCTCTACATACTTTTTGGGTCCCCCCCACTCTTTTGCCCCTGCCCATGTCTTTGCCCTCTAAATACTTTTTGTCCCTCCCCCCCCTTCTTGGCCTTTAAATATTTTTTAAAACTCCACACACACCTTCTCGGCTCCCAAATGCTTTTTGCCCCCCCTCCCGTTTTTGGCCTCTAAATACTTGTTGGCCTCCCACCCCTTAAAGTTACTTAAAGATTGAGAAAGCAGGGCAGCGGGGACACCTGAGAGGCAACAGGACAGAGGAAGGAATTAAGTGAGGAATGGGGAGCTGGAAAAGGCAAAGAAAGAAACAATCGCATGCTACAGGGCCAAAAAGAAACTGAATAGGGACAGGAAGCCAGACAAAGAGAGCAATTAAAAGTACTGATGGGCTACAGGACAGAGAGGGAGGAACGAAAAAATAGGGACCCAGAGCCAGGCAGAGAGGGGTGGACCAATGCCTGACATGTGCAGCTGCAAGCGCCACAGCACCTGCCAACATGCTGGGAACTACAGTAGTGCTACAGGTAAAGGCTTCTCCCGTCTTCAGAGATAGTATGGCTCTGCAGGACACAGCCTGGTGTATGGTGAGAGAGGTCCTGGGCAAGGTTGTGAGTGTGATCTAGGGATCCAACAGCAGCTAGCAAAACAGCAGAACCTGGCACAAAGCATGGATGTGGCAATGGCAGCACAAGCACCTCAGGACACTGAGCCTTCCTTGGCTGGAGAGCCCACTGCTCCTCCTTGCCTTTCTGGAAGATGGCTCTGGCAGTTGCTCAGATCACCAGAAGTCTCCCCATATCAGCAGGCCCTTCTGCAGAGCAGTGTGGCTTTGTACTGGCTCCCCCCAGCCCTGGCATACCTCCCCAGCCAGTGACAGAGTCATTTGGTAAACGGTTTAATGAATATACTGAAAAGCCTGCTGCTGGCCTCAGCTGGAGTTCACCCGCTGCTCTGCTTGGCCGCCAGTCTCTTGTCTCTTTCTTCAGCAATGGTGAGGCGGATGCCCTTTCCACGGGGCAGGGAGATCCACGGCTTGTTGCCCTGCAGTAAGGGAGAAGAAGCCAGCTCACATCATGAAACCTGGACAGGGGTAGAGCTCTCCCTCCCATGGGGGAAAGCTGCAGGAGCCAGTCCCTGCCCATGCTCGACCATGTACATGTGCCCATGGCACTGGCCCAGCAGAATCCCCTTAGGAAGGTGCCAAAGGTGTATAGGTCTACATCTGCCTCTTTTGGTCATGTCCATGAAGAACGCACTTGAACCAGAACACCTCCCCTCCCTTCGAACCTGGACAGAAGAGCTCGTCAGGGGTGGCGAGACAGCAGCGGTACTGAGGGTGGACGGCACTCTCAGTCAGAGCAGCTGCACAGGTCACAGAGATCTGAGCATGGCTCAGTTCCCAACTCTCAGAAGATTTAAAAAAAAAAAAAAAATACAGGGCTGCTTCTTGAAAACATCCTCATTTCTAAATTTACAAATGCTTCCCCTTCCCAGAGCGGTCAGCCTGCAGCAGGCAGAATCACAGGGAACAGAGCCAGAACTGATACCAGCACTGAAACTTCACCGTGTGGGAAGGAAACTGCCTACAGAAGACACCAACACCCCTTTGCTTCAGACAGCAACCCCTGACAACAGGAGAGAACCCACCCACTTTGTGTCCGTGCATGCTTACTTTGCCAATAACGAAGATGTTGGAGAGCCTGGTTGCAAAGCTATTGCCATTGGCGTCCTTCACATGAACCACGTCAAATGACCCAGGGTGTCTCTCCCGGTTGGTGATCACCCCAATACGGCCCAAGTTGGCACCGCCGGTCACCATGCACAAGTTACCTGGGGTGAAGGAAGATGGGTGTGACACAAGCTTGGCACAAGGTGCCATGGTGAAGCCCTTATGCTTGGACTCTTTTTAGGAGCACCGCTGGAGAAGGGCAGGGACGGAGCCACATGGACCCACAGAGCAGCCACCAGAGCATCTCCTAATGTCTATGTCCCGCAGGAACCCTGGCACACCTTGAGGAGCCAAAGAGGTCCCTGGCCCCAAGGCCCATACCAAACATTACCTCACCACCTTCTTGGTTGTGTCAGCACCAAAGAGGTGTTCCCTGTACCACTTGTCCTGGCACTGCTCATGGCTCTGCAACTGAAATCTTCTCCCACAACAAAGGGCAAGGAATCTCCCCATAGCTGCCCAGAACTTTCTGCTCACAACCCTGCAAGAGCTGTGCTGAAGCAACCTCCCCACCAGCTCGCTGCTTCTACCTGATGCCTGCTCGCTCTTGGAATCACTCCAAGTCCCTATGCCAAATGCATCCCACTGCCAGCCCATGGTAGGAATCCCTGCTTCAGCTCCAGGTGGAGATGCGCCAGGGAAACCACCCCTCTCCCAAGGCTGCCACCACTGCCTCTCTAGAGCAAAGATGTCTGGCATTTGTATTTAACGTCCACACTGCTCTCTGCAGCGGGGAAGTTTATAGTGTTTTACATGGGATGCAAGACCTACCTGTGTCAAATTTGATGAAATCTGTGATCTTGCCTGTCTCCAGGTCAATTTGGACCGTATCGTTCACCTTGATGAGGGGGTCTGGATAGCGGATGGTACGGGCATCATGGGTGACCAGATGAGGGATTCCTTTGGTGCCCACGAAGATCTTCCTCACCTTGCACAGCTTGTACTGTGAACAAAATCCAACATTGTTCAGCTGAGGCAGCAAGTGGCACCATGGACTAGGGGACTCTCTTTTTTTTTTTTACTCCCAAAGAGCTGCCAGCCACAGCAGGCCTCAGACTTCAAGCAAAATGCCCAGACACTTACTCCAGGGCTCAAAACAGGAACCTGAGCAGCGATGTGCCCAGCTCACTGCCCCAGCAATGCCTCTCATAGCGCTCTCACGAAGCAATGCTACAGTCCCACTGGAGAACATAGCTTCGCAAACAGCTGCCCACCCTGAACACTGGCCTCCCTGCAAATACTGGTTGTATTTTCCCAAGAAAGGCTAAGCCAGGGCAGTTTCCTCATTTTTCCCTGAAGCCCACGGTCACACAGTGGAGGCAGAGGCTTGCCTTTCATCAGGACCCAGGAGAGATCTGTAAGCTTCCTCAAGGGCACCCTGTCTTCTCTCCTGCCTTTCACCTCCAACTCTTTCACAGCCACTTTAGGGACTCATGGGTGAACACAGAGAGGTAGCCAGAGGTAAAAGCATATCACAGGGAGGAAAAGAGGCCCTAAACGCACACAGTCAGCTACAGCACAGCCAGCTCTCCCCTCACCATCACTACATGCCTCCACAGCCTGCCCTTAGGAAGGACATACGAAGGAGAGCGCAGACTTGCAGCTCAAGCATGTCAACAGGCTTGGGTTAAGGAAACATGTGCAGGAGTCACTCCACGACACCCAGGACCAGAGGGCAGTTTTGTAAACACTTCCATAACAGACTCGGTTAAGGAGTTCCAAGGCTTTTGCACCACAGGCAGTACAGTGTTTCTGATCACTGTTAGCCTGTGCAGTGCTACATTAAGGCTTACCACACCACACCAGAGACACCCTCACCCCAAAGCTCCCTGTGAGGGTAACCTAGCCCATGCCAACAGTGGTCGTTTCAAGCACCAGACAATATACCCGCAGTCATCTGGGAGGTGCTTTCATGCCACCAAAAGATTTCCTCCTGCCAAAGGCTTCGTACCCCAATTCATACCCTGAAGGTCCTGATCTCAAAAGTGGCATGGACTCAGCTCTTAGGGAAGAGAGCCAACAGCTCCTGTTCAGGAGAAGCCAAAGGGGAAACACCACCCTGATCAAACCCAGCTGGGCCCATGCTTACACTAACATGAAGCTACTCACCTTAGCCTCTTCAGCTGTGATGCGGTGAACAGCAAACCGGCCCTTGGTATCGTACACCAAGCGGAAATGCTCACCTGTCTTCTCGATGCTGATGACATCTGATTTCAGAAAGGGAAATAAAATAGCAGCTGTTATCAGCTACATTACCCAACACTAGCTCATCGCGAAGCTCACACTTGAAAAGAACTAGGGACTGATGAACAACGCTTCAGGCATGAACGACAAAGTTGGTATATCCTCTTGACCACAGGCTCACTTATTTCACTGTGATACAGTGCAAATTACCAAAAGCTGCCAAAGGCTGAAGTCTGAACATTACTCCTATGCATACGGGTAGTTAGAGGCTACAGATCTCTGACTTCGGTATTCATTGCAGTGCACAACTCCAAGCCAACAACTGCTTATACCTATCTTTTCTTCAACTCCAGGTGGAAAGCATCTTTTCCCTCAAATTGTGCCAGCCTCATAAAATATCTCCCACTCAGTGCAGCAGAGCTGCTCAAGGTACCTGCCCCAGCTCTCCCTGCTCACCCATGAAGCCTGCAGGGTAGGTGATGTCTGTGCGGACTTTGCCATCTATCTTGATGAACCTCTGCATGCAGATCTTCTTGACCTCGTCTCCTGTCAGGGCATACTTCAGCCTGTTCCGCAGGAAGATGATGAGCGGAAGGCACTCCCTCAGCTTGTGAGGGCCTGTTGATGGACGGGGTGCCTGCAAACAGAAGCTTTCTGCTGGGTGCTCAAACACAACAGCAGCATTGACTGTCCCCAGGGGAAGAACACTACGGCCATCACAACTCTCGCAGCAGTACGTGAGGACAGCTGCGCTGAGGCTAACTGCTAAGCAGACAGTGATAGGCTGCAGACATCTTTTCTTGGTATTCACAGTGCCCTTCCCTTAAGTCTTGCCAGCCTCATGAAACACTGTCCCCAACACAGTAGAACCATCAAATGACTCACCCCAGTAAAGGAAAAACACAGCAGGTTAAAGGCAAGCAGCAAGCCAAGGCACTGCTTTATCCCTTGTACACGGGGGAAACACGAAAGCTGTTCGCCAAGTCCCCAACAGCAAGCACCCCCTTCTCCCCCGCACTGCCCAAGTGCCACAGCTCACCATCACCCCCCGAGCAGCAAGCCTGCACACCCCGCCAGGCCCGAACACCCCCGTGGTGAGACTGCGAAGCCATCTGGACCCGCAGAGAGCGGGGAAGGCCGCTGCCACGAGCGGCCCGGGCCCATCCTCATCCCCAATCCCAACTCCAGCCCCAGCCCGCACTCACGAAGACGCCCGTCAGCTTGTCCAGCATCCAGTGCTTGGGCGCGGCCACGCGCTTCAGGTGCTTCTTGGGGCCGCGGGCCTACGGGACGGGATGGGATGCGTTACGTGTCGCCGCCAGGCCTGGCCAGGCCTAGGCCATCCCAGTCGCCCCCCCTCGCCCGCCCCCCCGGACTCCCTGGCCTGGCGACGGTCTCCCTTCCCACGCCCCACGGCACGGCGGGGGCGGCAGCAGCCCGCGCCGGGCGGCGGATGGCGGTGGATAACAGCGGATGGCGGCGGAGAGCGCCCGCGCCTTGCCCTCACCATGGCTGCGCTCCACCGGGAAAGGGCCGCCGCTTCCGGGCCGCCGCTGATATCGGCGAGGGATGTGGCCGCACCGCGGGGCGCCCCCTGCTGGCCCGGAGGTCCAGCGCCGCCGGGTGCCAGGGCAGACGGGGTGCGTGTACCCCAGCCCTCCCATACTCACCCACCTGCCTCACCCCCCCATACTCACCACCTCAACCTCTTGGGTGGGAACCCCCATGTCACCCTCATCCAGGCTGGGAGCCCCCATGCCTCCCCCTGTCCAGGCTGGGACACACTTGTAACACCTACCCAAGGTGTGGGGCAAGAAGGGGGTTCAGTTGGTGCCAGGGCTGGAGAGGATAACACTGGCAGGTGCTGTCAGCTGCCTGGAGGGGTATTTGGGTGTGAGGAAGTCTGTTGAGGAGGCACTAAGGTTACCCCCCAAACCCTTCTCCCACCTTTTGCACTTTACTTGCTTTGCACCAAGCTGAGTTCTAATTGTCTCTCTGAATTTGGGGACGTGGATGGAGATGGCAGAAGGGGTGCTTTGCCCCGTGCCTCAGTTTCCCCAGCTACCTATGGGTGGGCGACCTGCCTGGTTTAGGATGCCATATCCCTACAGTCCCATCCCCGTACCTCACCTAAACCTCATCTAGTGCCACAAGGACATACAGCATTTCATTTTGGGTATTCATTTTCCCAGTAGTGTTCCTTAAGTCGCTTCTGCAGATCGCAGGGCTGTCTGCACCTGGTGCGGGGATGGAGCATGTGGGGCCTTGAGGTGGGTCAGAGGAGGCAGTTGGCCAGCTTCTTCACTCTCTCATACCCCACTTTTCTCCTAGGTGAACAATCTCCAGGATTGCCATCTTCCCAGGGCACCGACAGCCTTTGCTGTGCAGGTAGCAGCTCCAGCCTCTTGCTAGCAGTCACTGCACAAGGCTGGTCTTCCCTCACCCCACCGCAGCAGGCACTGAGGGGTTATCGGGGGAAACAGGGAAGCGGGTCAGGAGTCACTCCACAGGGACATGGGAGCCACGTCTAGCTGAACTCCCTCCATACTGGATTTCTTGTTGTTTGCATTGGCAGTGAAAAACAAGAAATCAAAACAAAGCTAGGCCAGGCTGGGAGTCCCTTCATTTTGCTCTTTATTCCAATGTAATCTAATTAAAGCAACAGGAAATATGCTTTCCCCACAGTGACTGGTCATCTTTAAAAAGAAACGGCACAAGTAAAAACTTCATGGGCTATATGATGGGCCAGATGAAGTAGGGGACAAGGGCAGCAGAGGCCAGGCCCCATGGCCCAAGGCAGCAGAAGGGATCTGCCCCAGATATCTGTGTACCTGTCCCCTTGCTAAGATGCTGAGTGGCACCTCTCATGGGGCACTGCGGCATCTGGAGATCATCTGAGATCTCCCAGGACAGGAGCTGCCACCCTGCCCTGCATCTCCCTCAACACTCTGGAGAGCATGCCCAGGATCTGGCCCCTCCACACAGGATTTCAGGAGCCCACCCATCACCCCAGGCTACGGGGGTGTCTGTTCTGTCTTATGTCATGGGGCTGGAAAGGATGGCCACAAACACAACTGCAGATCTTTGCTTTCCAGTGCTGGCTGGACCTCTGCTGAATGTGTGAAGTGCCATGGAAAAGAGCAGTGGCAAGGCAGGGTGGACGCAGGAAGAAATGAAAGGGCTGGAAGAGTACATCACATACTTTATTTTTTAAAAAATCCCAGTTAAAAACACAATGGCCATGCCTTTCTGTGGGTAACAGGCACAGCCCATGCCTGGGGCCCTGACTGGCCCTCAGCACTGCTCCCAGGGTGGGCAACTCAGAGGCAGTGCTCCTGCCAGGAAGGCAATGCGGCGCTGGGCTCCAGCCGAGGAGGGGTCACAGCTCCGAGCAGCCCATCTCTTAAAAAACATTTAAAACAAGTTGTAAGAATAAACTCTGTGGTGTTAAAAAAGGAAAGGAGCAAGGGAGGCTTTGTCGGCACCAGAAGGCTGTGGCTGGAGGGCCCATGCTACTGTCTGGGGAGAGCCATGGTGCTCACGGTGCGCAGCAGCTTTTCTTCTTTAAAGAGAAAAAAAATCAACCAACAGTAATTTCTTCCAAATTTCCCCCACAGCCACAAATTTCACCAGCTGCTCACATAAACACGCCGTCTTCCCCACAGGAAATGCTCTTGTGGAAACCTGCTCCTACTTCATTAAACAACATGCTTCAGATTTCCTGCAGATAAAAGGAGGCAGAAAAGACATTTCTACTGGTATTTCAGGCTGACAGAGTGGCCTGGCCAGGGGTAGGGGTGCCAACCCTACACCCGACAGACTGGGCAGCGAAACAGGAATTGGGCACACCCCAGTCCCCACTGGCCCCTCACTCCCTTCACTGTTGCCCTCCTCTGAGCCATACTTGGGGAACTACCAAAGGGAGACCCTGCCACTGCTTCTGCTATGAGTTTCTCCTGCAGGCTGATCACTGGTTTGGGATTCATGGGCCAGCACCAGAGGGGCACACACTCACTTCCTGCTGCCTTGTCCTTCCTACAGGCTAGATGCACTGCCAGGAGTGTTGTCCCAGTTTGACTAAAACAGAACCAATTTTTCCATTCAGTGATTTTACTTTTCAGTTAAGTCTCATCTAAGACTGCACTTTCTGAAGTTAACAACATGTTTTTCAGACACTGTCTGCTCCTGGCAGTGATAATGCTTGATGTTAGCACTGAGCTCACAGTACAATGGAACACAGAGAGGCTCTTGCTTATACTTAATCTTACTGAAATCAAGGTTACTGCTGACTTCTTTCAGTGACGTCTTAGGGCCTCCCTTAGTGTAAGGGTGCAAAAGGGTTGCACCTCCAGGGAGGATGAGACAGGAGAGGTGACCCAAACTGACCAACAAAGTATTCCGTCCCATACACATCAAGCTCAGTATAAACCTGAGGGATCACACGGGGGAAGGCCCCTTATCTCTGGCTCTTGCCTCTTCTTCTATGGCCGGCGTCCTGGGAGGATTCTGTCTGTTACAGAATTACAGAATCATCTAGGTTGGAAAAGACCTTGAAGATCATCGAGTCCAACCATCAAACCAACACTGACAGTCCTCAACTACACCATATCCCTGAGCGCTATGTTCTACACCACCAGGGATGGGGACTCAATGCACTGCCCTGGACAGCCCATTCCAATGTCTAACAACCCATTCTGTGAAGAAATACTTCCTAACATCCAGTCTAAACCTCCCCTGGCAGAACTTGAGGCCATTACCTCTTGTCCTATTGCTTGTTACTTGGTTAAAGAGACTCATTCCCACCTCTCTACAACCTCCTTTCAGGTAGCTATAGGGAGCAGTGAGGTCTCCCCTCAGCCTCCTCTTCTCTAGACTGAACACACACCCCTAGTTCCCTCATCCGCTCCCCATCAGACTTGTGCTCCAGACCCTTCAACAGCTTCGTTGCCCTCCTTTGGACATGCTCAAGTATTTCAGTGTCCCTTTTGTAGTGAGGGGCCCAAAACTGAACAGAGTACTTGAGGTGCAGCCTCACCAGTGCTGACTACAGGGTAAGATCACTTCCCTGCTCCTGCTGGCCATGCTATTTCTTATACAAGCCAGGATTCCATTGGCCTTACTGGCCACTTGGGCACACTGCTGGCTCATGTTCAGCTGGCTGTCAATCAACACCCTCAGGTCCCTCTCAGACTGGCAGCCTTCCAGCCACTCCTCCCCAGGCCTGTAGCGCTGCTGGGGGTTGTTGCGGCCAAAGTGCAGAACCTGGCATTGGGCCTTATTGAAACTCATACAGTTGGCCTGAGCCCATCGACCCAGCCTGTCCAGGTCCCTCTGCAGAGCCTCCCAACCCTCAAGCAGACCAACACTTCCACCCGACTTAGTATCATCTTGCAAACTTACTGAGGATGCACTCGATCCCCTCGTCTAGATCATTGATAAAGTGGTTAAACAAGAGTGTCCTCAGCACTGAGCCTTGGGGAACACCACTCGTGACCGGCCAACAAATGGATTTAACTCCGTTCACCACAACTCTGGGCCTGGCCATCCAACCAGTTTTTTACCTAGCAAAGCATATGTCCATCCAAGCCACAAGCAGCCATTTTTGCCAGGACAATGCTGTGGGAAATGGCATCAAAGGCCTTACTAAAGTCAAGACAGACGACATCCACAGCCTTTCCCTCGTCCAATAAGCGGGTTGTCCTGTTGTAGAAGGAGATCAGGTTTGTCAAGCAGGACCTGCCTTTCATAAACCTATGCTGACTGGGACATCTTTCTCATTTAAACTTTGTGAACTGCAGCAAGTTCTGAGGGTTTATAAAATTGCTGCTGTGTCCAGTTAATCCCAGATGAAGATGTGCTGCTTGTAGAGACGGAGCAGACTAAGGCCCTTCACCTTGGAAAATAATGGCAGTGGAAGTGTGACATGGGTCTGTGAAATCACAGAATGGCTCTGGGAAGGTGAATAGGGACTAGTTACCTGCTGTTTCTCATTTACAAGAATAAGATGGCACTCAGTGAAATTACCTAGCACCGAGTTTTACACAAAATAGTACTTTTGCACACACCAACACTCACTGCTGTGGACACCCAATGTCTAAGTCAGTCTGGAAAATGAATAGAGGAATTAATGGAGGACAGATTCCTTGGTGGACCTCTAATATGCATCCAACAATGATGCCTGGCTTGGGAAACCCTTAAACTACCAAATCCAAGCAGCTACGATACCAGGAAAAGGATATATAAAACCAACTGGCATGCTTCTCTCAGAAACACAGATTTACAGACACATTTACTGTACCTTTAGATATACCTACTGAGTCTACCTTCCTGTAGTGAGCTACATACCATCCTGGCTCTAGTAACCACCCTTGTGTTCTTTGACACTTCTATTAAACATCAATAAGTTAACACAAGAAGAACAAGTTCTTCAGACACATGAGCAGTAAGCAGAAGCCCAGGGAAGACAAAGGGCTATTGCTAACAAGGGCAGGGAAACCAACCACTAATAATGCTGATGAGACAGAGGTTCTCAATACCTTCATCATCTCTGTCTTTACGGCATAGCTGGACCTCAGACCACAGGAATATGTACCTATGACAATGCATGTGTCCACCCACCAGCAGGGATGGGTGGTCTGTGACCTCTTGCAAAGGTTCAACTCACATAAATCTAAGTTAAGTGGCTGATGTTGTGAGGCCACTGTCTGTAATATTTGAAAAGTCAGAGATCAGGGGATATCCCCAGTTACTGGAAGATGGCAACTGTCACACCCATCTACAGGAGGGCCCAAAAGAGGACACAGGAAACTACAGACACATTAGTCTTACATCAGTCCCTTGGAAAGTAATGAAACCAGTCCTCTTAGTAACTATTACAAACCAAATGAAGCAGGTCACTGGGAAAAGCCAGGATGGATTTACCAAGGGCAAATTGTGCTAGGCTGATCAGGTCATCTTCTTGGAAAAAAAAAAAAAAAAAAAAAAAAATCTTCTGTCAACATGGGAAGACCAGTGGATGTTGTCTACATGGATTTCAACACAGTGTTTGACTCCATTTCCCACAGTCTCCTCCTGGACAAACTGTCAAGATACAGATTGGATGAGTGGTTTGGAAAGTGGATAGGGAAGGAACTGGCTCATAGGCAGCACACAGAGCGGTGATCAATAGTTTTTACTCAGGCTGGCAGCCCATCACAAGTAGGATCCCCCAGGGACTGATACTGGACCCCACACTGTTCAACATCTTCATAAACGAGCGGGATGATGGGACTGAAAGCAACCTCACCAAGTTTAAGGGTCATGTTGACATAGCGCTCAGGGAGATGGTGTAGTTGAGAACTGCCAGGGTTAGGTTGATGATTGGACTTTATGATCTTCAAGGTCTTTTCCAACCGAGATGTGATTTTGTGATTTTTTTACAGTGAGAACCATCAATCACTGGAACAACTTCTCCAGGAACATGGTAGAGTCCCTATTGCTAGAGGTTTTCAAGATGCAACTGGACAGGCTGTCAGATAATCTCATCTAGGCTCCCTTTCCCATGAAAGGTTGGACCAGATGATCTTTGAAGTCCCTTACAACCTGGGCTGTTCTATGATTCTAATAAGGATGGGGCCCCATGCTTCTCTCCCCAACCACAGGAAAAGCAACAGCAACTTTTGCTAACAGGGACCCACAGCTCTGAGCTGATGTGCCACTGAGAATTGCAAGTGAAGCAGGAGACAAATGACATTGTATATGATGACCAGTTAAGTGAATGTGGTTGGTCTTTCTAGTCAGCAGGAAAGACTCCAACGAGCTTTCCTGAAGTCCTCTCTAAAAAGACCTGCAAGCAGGGGTATTGGCATGGACAACTCACCTTTAATAGAGTTAAGAATTTCTTGAATTCTCTGTGGCTCATTGCGGTCTGGTCTGCAGCTTGGTGTGATCTCCAGCACGTAATCAGGACCGTACTCTGTGAAGAACTGCAGGAAAGAGGAGAGGAGACGAGTGTCAGCAGAAAGGCTCTGGTTGGCTGAGGCTGCAGGGAGGGCTCCCCATGGGTACCTGTTTGTAAAAAGACAAAAATATTTTCTCTGTCTGAGGTGCTTCTCCAGTGTCTGTGCCCACATGAAGTCTGCAACCACCACCAATTCAAGGGCTTCAGAAGCAGAGCTGAAGTGATGCAGTCAAAAGCAGTCACATGTCTATCCCAATGCTTTATTTGGGAAAGCTGTTTACACTCATTTTGCACACAGAATCACAGAGAGGTAAGGGTTGGAAGGGACTTTCAAAGATCATCTAGTCCAACTCCCCTGCTAGAGCAGGACCCTAGAATAGACCACACAGGAACACGTGCAGACGGGTTTTAAATGTCTCCAGAGACAGATACTCCACCACCTCTCTGGACAGCCTGTTCCAGTGCTCAGTCACCCTCACAGTAAAGAAGTGTTTTCTTATGTTAAGATTGAACCTCCTGTGTTCCAGTTTGTGCCCATTGCCCCTTGTCCTGTCACTGGACACCACTGAGAAGTCTGGCCCTGTCTTCCTGACACCCGCCCTTTAGATACTGATAAGCTTTGATGAGATCCCTCCCAAGTCTCCTCTTCTCCAAGCTAAATAGACCCAGTTCCCTCTGCCTCTCCTCATATGGGAGATGCTCCAATCCCTTCATCATCTCCATGCCCTGCGCTGGGCTCTTTCCAGTAGCTCCATGTCCCTCTAGAACTGGGGAGCCCAGAACTGGACACAGTACTCCAGACGAGGCCTCACCAGGGCAGAGTAGAGGGGGAGGTTAGCTACAAACCTGATTTTTTAATGAACGAAATTCAAGTGCTGCCTGTCAGATATCCTTCCTTTTGGCTCCCTGCCCCACCTTGCAGAATGTCGCATTGACATGACAGTGACACATCTGGAAGGAGAAAAATAAGCTTCTTGGCTGAGTGCTCCAACAGTGTACAGCTGAGCCTGAATGAAAAAATCTGCAGCACAGGGACTCTACACGATAATGCAGAATCACAAATTATTGCCAGCAGTTTTCTTTCACAAGCATGCAGCACTGAGCAAAGCAGGAGACACATCAGGATTAAACATTCAGTGGTGAAGTTGCAATAGATCCTGTTGCTACCCCTGGAGAGCTTCACCCCATGGACAGCTACTGTAAAAAAAGATTCTGTAAAAGATACCAAAGATATTTGGTACTGTACCAAAGATAGGTAAATTCACAGCATTAGTCTCTCAAATGATTAATGATGCACAGGGCTGAGGTTTTCTTTAAGGGTGAGATGGGAGGTGGCAGATCTGGCAACCCAAGACTGACTAGCAGGGTCAACAAGGGCTTCTCCAAGCAGACCTCAACGTGGCAGTACTGATGAGGAAAATGAAGTGGCTTCTGAATGCTGCAGGTTACAGTTCAGCATTTGAAAGTAAACACCAAATCAAGATGGGTTTACGAGCTTGCAAATCACAGTGTTAAGGAGCTGCCCACTCTTTAAGAACATCAGCTGTTCACACAAGAATGGGCAAGACAGCTGGATCAGGGCAGGCAGCATGTTGCCTGCCAGACTTTTTTTGTGGACTAACATAATGATCCACTGAAAAGGGAGTAAAAGGCAGATTTTGACAGCTGCAGCAGCTCATTTGTGCAGCGCTTGGTCACTGTAGACCCAGACAGATGATTTAAAAAAAAATTTAAAAAAATCTTTCCTTCTTAGCGAGTCAGGGTGTTGATCTACATGTTCAACACCACCAGAATGAGATCCCGTCTGTCTCCCAAACCAATGTGGGGCAACAGGAAGCTGCAGTACATTCTGGCTGCTCTTAGCTCATAAAAAATTACCATGACTATTAAGATCAGAGATGGACCCAGGGCCAGCCTGAATGGGATCCCTACCCAGCTGCATCGTGTAGCATGGGAGCACATGCTTAGCTAATTAGCAGGCTAGCCCTCTCTTCCAAGCTTCTCTGCAGTCAGCCCAAGGACTGATGTATATTTTTCAAGCAGACTATTTTCACAGTTTTCTTAAGTAATGTCCTTTACAGCTAAATATTTTCCTTTCTTCACCTTTCTCTGCATGGAGATCACTTTGGAAAGCCCCTGCTGAAATACTGACACAAGAGGAGAACACTGACATTTTTCCTGATTAGGAAGACTGAAAATGGCTACAGCAGAAGCAGCCAACATGTTTTGAGAAGTCCTCACTGAGAGCTGGTGCCTCTCGTCTGGTTTGAGTTTGCTCTTGTATGAAGAGGAGACAGCTACTCTAAGAGCATACAGGCTCCATTGGCAAAGCCCACTGACTCCACAAACCAAGCAAGCTGGCTTATTTGCAGGAAAAAAAAATGAAATACACATAAAATCTTGACTGCAGCATCTGTGAAAGAGCACATGGAAAACATGGAGGGACAGTGGAAGGAGCCCCTGCCTGCTTCTGCTGCCTTGCGCCATCTGCAGGATGCCCATGCAGGTAGGTAAGGACAGGACCACCTCTCATTGCTGCAGCTAGAGGTGCTTCTTGTCTCTGAGGAAGCACTAACAAACAAAATTCTTTCAACTCCTCATCAACTGACAAAAGCAACAAGCAGCACCTGAGAATCAGTTGTGTTTTGACCCACCACAGGGAGCCAGAGAGGCAAATCCAACAAAACAAACCAACAAAACAAACCAATGACATTGATTTTCTCTTTGAAGTGGGAGACTTAAGCTTTAATATCTCCAAAGATAGAGCAATTTGTACAAGCAACTTGTGTCCATTCTCTTGCAGCCTGGAGGGGATTCAAGAGCTAGCTTTCAGTGATTCAGAAAAGACTCATTCTGTTTGTTCATCTCTCAGAACAAGGAGGATGTTACAAGCAGGCAAGCTCATGCTTCAGCAACAACAAAATGCCTGCACTACTCATTCATCAATTTGTTTGCAGCAGGGGAAAATATATATTTTTCATTCCTGAAAAAAAAAAAAAGACGACTTTTCAGGGATGAAAACAACAGTGTTGAGAACCAAGACTCACAAGGAAAGCTAAACATCCTCTCCTTAATCAGCAGCTTACCTGGAAACTCACAACCACTTCCTTTTAAAAACTCAGGCATGCCAACACTTAGAAAACCACAAATGCCCAGTGCACAATCCTAAAGCCCTGAGCAGGCCAAAAGGAGCTGAAGTTTAAAGCAGAGGGAGGCATACCTGGGACTGCAAATGTCTTCCCTCCCACCAGTGGGGTGTCCTAGAGAAAGGAGCAGTGCCCAGTGTAGTAGCACAACCGCAGATTGCTTTGGTGGTCTAAAAGAGGGTGGGAACAATGGCTCAGGAGATGGGAATGTGGAATAACTGCAGGGAAGAAAGCGCTGGAGGAAGAAAAGAGTAGGCATAGAGGCCAGGAAAAAGGGTGAGAAATAAAGGAAAAGTCAAAGAAAAGAAATGAAAAAAATGAACAACAACAAAAAAAGGGCTAAAACAATAATGTTCTTAAAGGGAAGGGTATTTTCTACTAAATAATGCCAGATCTGACGACAAGTACTATACCAATAACAAAAAATTAGGTATCTTATAAAAGTCTAAATTCTGTCCCTAATTTTAGCACAAACAGTTCATGGTGGACACTGCTGCAGGGGGACCATGACCCACAGCACCATCAGCACTGAATGTTCAAAGAAATTCTATGTTGGTCCTTCCAAACACCCTAAGACTATTTATACACTATTACACTGTTACTCAGTCAAACGCTTTCTGGACCTCAAGACCTCAGTCATCTTGTTTTCAAGCCCTTCTCTACAAACTCATGAATGAAAAAGAATCATCAAAAGACCTCCACGTTTCTGAATATTGACTTTCTTTCATAGTAACTTGAGTCTAAGACCTGGAGCTGTAAAGAACATCCCCAAACCCCTCAATGCTGATAGAAAAGCAAAGCGCTGAATATAGCTGTGTAGAATTTGGCCCGCCATCACCTAAAAAGGATGCCAAACCTGGCTGATGGAGAGGAATAGATCCAGAGCAACACAACCTAGCCACTTCGCAGCAAGGTGCTTCAGCAATGACCTGTCCCAGGCCACACACTCTCAGGGGTTCCCTTCAGAAGACGAGCAGAGCCCTGGGCTTGTACAGCAGGAAAGCAGTACCTGGACTGCCTTCAAGCTGCTCACGATCAGGAATTCTGCACTGATCTCAAAAAGCTGACTGGTTTGACAGCTTAGTTTCCACCATTTCTTGTAGTTGCCTTATTACAGAGGCATCTCCCTCTGCTAAGGACCTACGTGCACATGCCATTGGACACGGATATTTCTGACTGTGCTGTGTCCCAAAAGCAGGGTTCAGCAGCAGGCTTCCAGGAGAGAATGGTACCTGTATGTACCTCACAGCTTTCATCAAAAATCAGACTTGTTTCAGCACCCCTGAGAAACAGGAGGTTCCCAGCTCTGGAGGAACACTCTTTCCTGGGGGAGTGCAGGAAAGGTCCAGTGCAAGCTGTCCCACGATGGCCTTGAGACAGGGTTTGCCCATCCACTCAAGGGTGAGAGGCTAGTAGATCTCAAACTCCTGTTCTTGTGCATGCCAAAGCCCATACCATTCCTTCCCAGAAGAAAGAGCAATGTGCTGAACAGGTGAACCACAGGAAGCCCCAACATAGGAGGTACACAGGGACTCTCCCAGGAGTTTTGTCAACCAACTGAGATTCCCATGTCAAGGGGAATAGACTCAGCAGGCCTAGATTAACACACACAAAGGCTGGGACATAACAGAGGTGGAGACTGAAGTTACTAAAACAAGAGTTGGTGTGAGAAATAACTTGTGTTTTTGCAGTGTTGTGAGAATCGTATTTTTGTAGAACCAAGAAAAACACCACGGCCTTGTACATCCAGGTGCCAGATAGCGTAGAAGGATGTGAGAACCGACTGATGTTTTTGTGTAGCACTACAGAGAGAAAAACACCAAGGCCTTGTACAAAAACACCAAACTAGAAAGGAGCCTAGTACATCCTGGTACCAGATAATGTAGAAGGACAAGAGCTACGCATAACAACTTTTTTTAGAATGTTGTGTCTTACAGGGATCAGGAGACAGGGTGCACCTGAGAAAATACTGCCATCCAGACTTAACAGATTCTACAACTATGCATAAACAGCCGGCTGGTAAAAGAAAGACCTATTATGGAAACTGGAAAAACCTCTTATGGAAACTTATTGTAATAGAATGCGTCGGATAGGTTGTGAGCCTGGAGTATCCAACCAATGGAGAAACAGGAGAGAATAACCCACGTCGGGATAAAATGCTATAGAAATGCTTCCTTTTCTTTGTAAAAGTGCGCGTTTCTACTTCGGCCATGGGGCAGCGTGCCCACGATTGCACTCGCGAATAAACGGAGCTGCTTCACAGTGATCCTCACCTGAGCAAACTTTTTCGGCCTAAAACTTCGTTTCTCACATTGGGAAGATGGCACACACTGGCCCATACATGCTCAGACTACACATGCCCTCTCCAAACAAGCAACTAACAGCCTTTTCCCAGCTGGCCCTTCCTGGTCCCAGGCTCTAACCATCACATTCAACACAAAGACCAGCCTTTTCACAGCTTCACTGGTTTCTCAGCCTCAGCTATTCATTTCTAGCTGATGAGTAAACAGATCCAGCTGGCAACGTTTCCAGTTGACTGTTCTTCCTCCATGAGTGACAAGACCCTGGAGGACCATGGACACAAGGAAGAGTTACTGGTTTGAGTAAAGCAGCCAGCTGTAGCCTCAGCTGAAGGCCTGCAAGAGCAGGATCAGGCAGTTTGGTCTGTGTGGAGGGGACCCAGCTTGGGGACAGCATCCAAATTAAAATGCAATGTTAGCTGCAGCGAAGACAAGCCTACAATTGCTCAGGATCTGCTGTGACTTCTGCTCCCATGGAAAACAGGACAAACAAGAAGAATATCAGCTTCACTGCAGGTTGCCTGTGGATGTCCAACTGCAGCAAGGTTCCTGCCTCCTGCCCATGGCAGTGTCACCATATTAAAAGGAACTTGCATTTACTTAAGTACCAAATCTAGACTGGATCAGAGGGAATTTTAGAGCTGAGTTTTAACAGAGCTTTCCACTCTTGGAAAACAATTGTTCCCCTCTCCAAGCTGGGGTGTTTATTGCTGCTACCATCTCATTACTCAGTCATTCTGTCAGACACCCTCAGCCAAACAAGGGACCAAAGTAACCAGAAACTGTTGGATTTGTCTCTGTCTCAGAAACAGCATAACAGCAACCTCACACCCAATTTTCTTCTCTTTTAGGCGCTGACCCAAACCACTGTCAAGCAACCAAGTGCAAATCAGCTGGAGAAATCACTCCCAGGTTTGCTGCACATCTGTACTGCTTCCTATTTTATTCCAAAGTATGAAAAAGACCTAAGCTACAAACCCAAAGATGCAGTTTCCAATGAGAATGGAAGTTGGACAGAAAGGGCTTTACCAAGGAAGAAAGGATGGGAAGAACCAAATTTTCACACTGCAAGAAAAGCTGCTGGGAGGTCTAAGCCCAGAGAGCTGGGCAGGAACAGCCTGGTGGCATGGGGGATCCTGGGACAAAAACACACCGAGGAAACCAAACAGAAAATCTGAGCATTTCTTGTGATGAAAATCTTTTTGAAAGTGGAAATTTTTGTAAAGGAAGTGATGGAAGCCCAACTGCTTCCATTACCTCAAATCAGATAAGGTCCTTGAGCGTAAACGAACATTCCTGTACCGGGTGCCAGTTTACTTTGAAAGGGGAGTTTTGATATCCAAAAGTAATTATTTCTTTCCACATCCAGTTTTCATGAGCCAGACAATTTTCCAATTAATTTATTTTTTAAAATTAAAGTCCTGCTAACTGTTACCTATGAAGCAGTACATTGGTCGAGTATCTTTTAGCAATCCTCTCACAAAGGAAAACCCCACCACTTTTTCTCCACACCGTAAGACTTACATGCTGTAGCGCACAGGCTAGGGGGCAACGGGCAGGGATAATATACCCATGACTCCCTGACTGTTGAAGAGTATCCAGAAGATTAAAAACTTGGACGGTACAGAGACTGCTGCATGCACGTGAATTCTATCCTTTACAGGGGTACAGACCTTTGCATCACCTGAAACCCCAGTGCTATGGACACTGGACCTGTCATTCCCTAAGGCTGAGGTGCTAGAGCTGTCTTCTCCCTGCCTCATTTATGGTAGGCAGGATTTTAATGAAGAATGGTGGGATTAAAGCCCCTACCTTTAGTGTTACCCCATGCAAGGTGCATACTGGATCATATTTTGGCATACAACCAAGTGTTCCTGCCTCGCTCCAAACCAGAGGCTCAGCAAATTCAGCCCTGTCAAGTACCAGAGGGCGAGAAAGGAATTAACAGAAACTAAAAGGATGGCCCCAGATGTGCCACCCTGGAGAAGCAGCCACCCACTTTCCCACGTGCTCTCGGCAAGTCCTGTAAAGCACACTGTGTGCACAGCCAGTTGCTAGCCTTGCGCTCTTCTTTTTGCCCAGGGTCTCACTTGACTAGGACAGGTTTGAAGAAGTACTGAACAGCCACAGCTGTCCCCAAGACCAGCTTAAACATAAAAGTACCAAAATTATCCTCTCGCAAACCAAGCTTTACATGTTACCAATGCAACAAATACAGAGACAGCAGGATACTTCTTGGCCACACATCACAGAAAACTGCAAGAGCACACAGAGAAACTCTGTGTTCACACTGTTCTGTAATACTCGTTCCCCTGCATCTGTAATGAGCTACTGTTGCAGAGAGGACACAGACTGACAGCTTCCTGGACAATACTGCTTATTTGACATGAAGAAGGAGGTACCATCCTCCAGACTGCACATTCCCGTGCTGTTTAAGACCATCGCAACAGGTCAAGCAACCAAAATCCGGTGTCCAGGTGAAGGGAGAAACATTTGCAGTGGATGTAACCAGGACACAACGATTTCTTGCAGTGCATAGGGAAAAAAAAAAAATCTGAAGACACACAGTTTGGGAAGAAAGCTCATGTAGGCTGGGAAGGGGAAATGGCTTTTGCTACAGAGGGCTCAACTCCCACGTCCCAATTCTCTTCAGCTCTGTGGAATAGCTGTTGCCTTTTGGGAATAGACATCTGCTGGGCCAGGCACTTAGCTCAACACCAACTGAGTGGCCAGCAGACACTGGAATGTGCCCCAGCACAGTGCATAGACAAGAAACAACAAAAGGGCTTCAATTACAATCAGGATTTTGTGACAGCTTCCCCTCCCCCATCCCCAAATGCAAATTGTCCCATTCCTTGCCCTAAGACCCTCACATCCCCTTGGAAAGGCCACTTCTGGGAGCAGCAACAGGAGTTGCTGGAATGGGAAGTGGAATGGAGGTTGTTCAGCAGGTACAAAGTGCTTTTTGTTCCCTCAACAGGGCTGAGCTGCTGCTTCTCCTGTTTCTAACCTTCCTGAGGTACCTGAGAGAAGAGGCAGGGGCAGTTCAGGAACATGATTGTGTTCAGTATGCAGTAACTTAGCAGGGCCACAGCTTACCTCTTTGATCCCTGGCCATAAAAAGCACATAAAAGACTGAATTCAAGAATGAAGACCTTTACAAACTTCCCCATGGGGACTCTGTCTGCCCCAGGACCTTCTCCCACAGTAGCAGTGCCCTGTACTATCACCACCACCTGTGCTGGTCACTGGCCAGCAGCCCCTTTCATTTAGCTGCCTACGTCTCCCTCCCCAACACACCATGCTCGAAAAGCACCCTGCAAGCACCACTCTGGGTCCCCAACACCAAACAAGCCACAGGCTCACTGCTGCCTGGATATATGCAGTCAGTATCCAATGCAAAACACTTGACTCCTGCAAGTGCAGCTGGAGCATTCGATCGAACAGAGTGAAAAGCCTTCCCAGCAGGATGCAAAACAGAGCAACATTTAACTCCTCCCCAGTAAATAACCTTCAGGAGAGCAGCAGGCAGCAGCCAGAAGTCCGGGTCTGAGAGCCTGTGGCTCCATCTGATGAGCCAGGGCCTGTCGAGCCACCTCGCTCACACCACACATGAGGATGCTCTGATCCCTTGGCCTTCCTCATTTTGTAAATCCCACAAAAATCACACCTTACTAAAAGATCTCAACATTGTTCATGAAAGTGTTTCATATGAGTTTACTGATGCTTCATTCCATTTCCTCGTGTCCCATTGTTGGGCACCAGAGAGAGATCAGTACCTCTCCCTCCACGGTCCCCCCTGGAAGAAGTTGTAGACTGCAATGAAGTCCCCCCTCAGCCTTCTCCAAGCTGAACAAACCAAATGGCCCCAGCCATTTCTTCTAAGTATTATGGAAGCCCATGGTCCACTACCACGCCCAGGGACATCAATCTCATCCTCTGGGTTTTCTTCTCTTCCTGCTCTCCCTCCACATTCCTGCTCAAAGTCTGTTAATTTTACCTTTTGCTGAGGGGACTAAACAGAGCTAATGAGACTTTATAAACATGTCATTTAGCACGCCCAAGAAGAGCGAGCACAATTGTACACAAGCATCACAGATCAGCAAAGCTGTTCAAAGCAAGCACGCTCCATCTGATTTGGACAGCAGACATCCAGATGTTGATCCAGCACCGCATGTTGTGCTGCGCCACCTTTGGTGTTACACTGCGTCTTCTAGCATAAGAGCAAACGTGAGCCAATGTATCCCATTGCTGCTGGGCATAGATTCCCAGGCTCTGGGCAAGTCGCTAACCTAACCTTTCAGTGGGCAAAGTTTGGACATCCCTGTTTCAATGTAAATGGCCTCGCCACATCCAATATGAAAACACGAGAGGGACCCTTATTCCTGGGCACGTAAATACTATGCTCAGTTTTATGAAATAATGCAGCTGGGGGGGTGGGTGGGAAGGGGCATGTAACTGCATCAGAGTTATATTAAAGAAAAATATGATCTTTCAATGGCATTGTCAAGACGGTTTCAGAAATTGTTGATCTTGGTTGCGGTTCAAGAGCTAAAAATCACAGAACAACGCTGATAGGAGACAGCTCATATGCGATCACGAACAGTACCTAGCCCCATGGCCTGCTGCAAGACCACTGGTCAGAAAAGCTTCAAAGTTGCACCTGGTGCTTTCTGTAAGTCAATGAAAGCAGGGCTAGAATTTAAAGCCTTGACAAAGGCCTGGCTATTTTCTGGCAAAAGCATGTGCACATCCTAAAGAGCTCTTTGAGCAAACAGGTGACTCCCCCTCCCCATCCTCTCTGTAATTAGCTGAAACTGGAGCTTATTGGCATCTGAGATCCCTTGCAAAAATATGTGGACAGCCTCGGGTTTTGTGAACAAGCACCCACTATGCTGCTAGGACAGTGCGTTACTGTTACAGGAGTGTCTCAACAAAACAGTATTGAGCAGCAAGGATGCCATTTGCATTAGGTAGAATGACTCAGTTCTCACCCAATGAGAAGGGAGGGTTTGTCAAAGCTTTACCTCGTGATCGGGGATCTCGGAGGACAGTGTTCTCCCAAGGATGACTCCAGTCAAGTATGTCCAGCAGCGAGCTGTGTTGGCAAGGTTGTAGCCTCCTGTCTCCAGAAAGAATTGTGATTTTGGAGGGTGAAGAGTGGGGAAAGGGAAGAGAGAAGGAAAGATTTTAGCAGAAGGAATAAATGGCAGAGGCAACATGCAGTTTACATGAATTCAGCTTATTTCATCTACTCAAGCTGTGCCCGAAGTAACACACAGTGTGACACAGGCCAGGCTCCTTCAGTCACCATCTCAGAGCCAGCACAAGCCCTCGGCCTCATGCGCTGGGCTCTCTCCTGGCAACAAGGGATGTTCCAAGGTGACAGGGAGAGAAATGGCAGGACAGCAGAGGAGAAGGGGGATTCCTGCTTTTTAATGCCAGCCTTTGACCCATAAAGCACAACACACAAGCCCAGCCATTCACTGGTAAGCTCTTCAGCACTGCCACGTTTGAAAGGACAAATACGAAGCTCATCAGTACAACCTGCAACTGCTTTATAAGTAAATGAAGTTTTACAATCAGTATGTTACCACCTCCATGGTAACAGTACATGAACCCACAAGGAGAAACTTTAGCTGAAAGCAATCCTGCATGAGACTCAGAAGTTTTTTTTCTAGCAAGGATGTCTAAAATAATGAGGGAGAAAACCACTTTGAATGAGAGGGAGACCATATTTTTCAATGCTCCCTTCTCTTTGTGTTGTTTTGGGATTGTTTTGGGGGGCGTTGGTTTGTTGGTTCGTTTTTTCCTAAAGTATTGACCCCTCCCCCAATTTTTACTTCAAATGCTTCCAATAAGCTGCAGTGGTGGGACACTCTTTTGGTATTTTCACAAGTGACAAACAGTCATCCCTCATTTTTTGACAAAAGATTTGGGGTAGAGAGGCAATTAGGAAAGCTAAGGCCTCCTTAGAACTTAACCTTGCAAGCCAGGTCAAGGACAATAGAAAGGGCTTTTTCAAATACATAGCTAATAAAACAAACACTAGAGGAAATATAGGCCCACTGATGAATGAGGTGGGTGCCCTAGAGACAGAGGATATAAAGAAGGCAGAGGTGCCTCTGTCTTTACTCCTGCAGGCTTTCCCCAGGAGCCCCTGATCCCTGTAGCCCCAGAAGAAGTCAGGATAAAGGAGGAGTTTGCCTTGGTGAATGAGGATTGGGTTAGGGATCAGTTGAGCAATCTGGATATCCATAAATCAATGGGACCAGATGGAATGCACCCAAGGGTGCTGAGGGAGCTGGCAGAGGTCATTGCTAGGCCACTCTCCATCATCTTTGATAAGTCATGGAGAACAGGAGAGGTGCCTGAGGACTGAAGGATAGCAAATGTCACTCCAATCTATAAGAAGGGCAAGAAGGAGGACCCAGGTAACTATAGACCGGTCAGCCTCACCTCCATCCCTGGAAAGGTGATGGAACAGCTTGTTCTTGTCCCCAGCATACCCACAGACATGCCACAGCAGGACTGAACACTGATAACCTTGCCAAAACAAAGTGCATTAGGCACATCAAATTTTAGGCTTAACATGCTATTCCTTATCTCCCTCATCTCAAAAAGGACAACAGCTAGAGCTGATAGTGCTTCAGGCACAGAGCTGGGGGGCTGTCCCTGGCACACAGCGGCTTTTGTTGCTCTGAAATGCTCTTTTGTGTAAAGCCTGTCCTGTGCTCTCCCACTGGACAAGCAGCTGGTTATGCACCATAGCAGAGCTAAGTCAGCCTTAGTTTTTGCTGGGTATCAGAGCCCTGCTGTATCCTGCAGGCAGGCAGTCCTTTTCCCAAGCCTCTGCTTGAATCCAAATGATATCATTAATTGCCAGATGCTTGGAGGTAAGTTTGGGAACACAGTGTTCACTTCTGAAGAGAAGCACTGAAGGGCTGATCAGCAGAGATGGGAATCAGAGGTGCCGTTGACAAGCCAGGGTCAGTTCGCCAGGGTTAAGAGCGTCTGCTCTTCCTCAAAGGAGCCAAGCAGCCTTTAATTCAAGATCTTAGGGTCAGGATTGAGACCGATTGCACCTGTTGGTATCAAGGATTTCAGGTCTGTGTGAAAACAGTACTGCACCACAGAGTGCCCTCCTGACACTGCCCAGCAGTCACCCTGCTAAACTCCAGTCAATGTCGTGCTCAAGGGCACGCACTTGAGGAAGGGAGGCAGGAGGACAAACCATTTCCTTGTGAACAGCAGGACTCACATGCACTCACCTCCTCCCAGGATGAGCGTTGCTAGCTGCCACTGCAGGACGTACTTCAGGCACTTGCCCACTCCCTCAGGCGTCATGTTGAAAGAGCACATGGGATCTCCAGCAATGGTGTCTGCTCCCAGCTGCAGCACAACCGCGTCTGGATTGAATGCAGCGTACACCTCCTTCAGCACGCTGTGGAGAGAAGTGGTGGGGGTCAACACAACCGCAGCTCAGATGGATGCTGGTGGCATGGCCCTGGTCCCTCAGATCCACCGATGCCTCTCAAGGTTTCTATATTCTCTGCTGCTGCCCGCCTCATACCAGTTATGCTGCTTCTGCTCCCAGTTAGCCTTCTGTCTCTGCTACTCTCCTGCAGTAAGTTTAGCTCTCAAAGCACTCATTGCAACACTGATGAATGCAAAAGCGTCACTGAGAATATGGGGAAGGGGGAATCTAGTACTGATCAGCTTAGTGGTAGCATCAAACCATACATTTAAGTTGGTCATCCTGAGCTGCAAGCCAAATCCTGGGGCTTTTCTCCCCTGTAAAAGTCACAGTGAAGAGAAGGGTCTGGCAAAAAAAAAATAATCCTAAACTCTCAGACACCTCTCACCAGGACAAGACGAACTAGAGGAAGGCTCTGTCTAGTTTCTCACTCTCCTCTCTCCCATATGGCTTTTGAGGCAGAAATACATTTCTGCCAGCTCTAGCAGGTGCTGGGGTGCAACAGGGCCAGTGTCCTAGAGAGAGTTTATTAGAAGTATTCTCTCTTGCAGAAATCAATTGGGCATGTCAGACATTTGGCTTTGCTCCAGGAGATTTTTAGTATTACAAACTCCACAAAGGGAATAATCCTGTTCCCAGCACCATGCTCCAAGGCCCAAAATACAAGGCAAATAATTGAGAAAAACATGTTCCTTTCACACTATTTTTATTCTGATAAAGTAGAAACAGATGTGATCCCTGGCATAAATGCTTTTCCCTTAGTTAAGAGAACCTAAACATTGCCAGTTCTTATTTGATACGCAATTAGAAACCACTGCAGGGCCAAATGAGAGAGCTGCTTCCCTGTGACAAGGAGCTTGCATTTACCAGGACTCATCCCAAGAATCTTTGTCAGTCACTGCACCCAGCCGAGGAACCGCACTGAGCTCGGTCCAGTCTGCCGAGGCAAATGTCTGCAGGGCTGAGGCCGTCAGCTCTACAAACACCACAGATTCACTACTGAAATACAGCTACTGCTGCGAAAAAACTTGACCGGTGATGAAAAAGCTCTGGGAAAAAACCTCAACACACCCCCCCCACCCTGGGCCCGAGACCAAATATGTGAGCCTGTGGGAAATCGTGATTTCCATTCAGTATGTGTGTTTACCCCAGGTACAGCAGCACAGCCTAAACACATTGAGGGTCTGGCCCCAGTACCCCAGGTACCCTGCAGGGCCAGGCAGCCAACAGCTACTCACGCCACTCATGGTTTGACAGGCCATGTTGTCCACACAGTCCCACCAAGCTAAGCAAACTAAGGCAGATGATGAAAATCACAGTGTCAAGGAAAGAGCAGTCAAATCAGCATAAGCTTCCTTCCTGAAGTGGACCCAAAGTCAGCCTCTCTTTTGCAGAAGTCAAAGACAGGATGGATGAGAAAGGCTTCCACACCTCTGCCCAAGGCCCACATTGTACTACCCCTTCCCTGGAGTGAGGATGACTGAACCAGATTTCTTCAAACACTGTAGGGCTTCTTGACACTGCTGCTGGTCAGGGCTTTCATTGCCTGCACTCGGATCTCTGCAAGCACATCTAGCTCCTGTGAGCTGTCTCTGGGTCCCTACTCCCCCATCTCCCTCAGACATGCTTCTCCACTTTTGCTAGACAGGCAGCTAACACTGCCTGGTTCAAACAGCTCAGTTTTTCCCTACAAAGCTTTACATTTCTCATGGATCCACCAGGAACAGGCAGATGCATGTGAAAAAACACAGAGAGAGGAAGGTTTACCTCTTGCTAGCAAAGACTGGGGGTCCCCTGCCCCCTCACCAATCTCACTGTGCAAGGACAGCCACTTTCAGCAAAATGAAATCACTATCGGAAGCCTTTCTATTATTTCCCCAATGAAACTCACTTCAGGCCAAGGCTTCTTACCATTTCTTGGCAAGAACTCCCAGAGGATGGAGAAGAGACTTTTAGCCCATATCTGCAGGTTTTTGTTGGCTGCATGAGGAGTTTTAAACAAAGTTCACTCTCTCCTAGGACTTTTCATTTTCAAAGTACATTGCAGACATTACCTAAATGATAAACGTCTCCTCGACACAACATAATTTGTCTGTAGCTGCTGAGATCTCTGATAATGCATAAGGGTAGTTTCCCATCCAAGTAAACTGTATCAGAGCAAGAGTGCTTACGTTTCACAGATCTGGTAATATTTCTCATCCTGAATGCCATCTTGAATAGGTACATTCACGCTGTAGTAGCGACCTTTCCCCAGGCCAACATCTGTCACATCACCGGTCCCTAAAAAAACAGAAACCACCCATAGTTCTGGTTACAAAGGAAAGGGGATCAGCAGCAAGAGAAATGTGTGAGATGTCTCGGGTAAGAGCAGAGCCAGGACCTTTGGCTTGCTTATGGAGAAGTCCACTTGCCACTACCAATAAAGGACGGGTTGGATGGAGCTGGTTCTCGCCCTCTGCCCAATTCTGTCATGCAGCTTTCAAGGGCTGCAGGTGGCCATCCAGCAGCAGCTCTGCCCAGAGCTTTGCCACAGCCAGAATGGGGGAAATGCCAAATGTGTAGTTCCCCCTCTTTCCTTCTCCTGGGACAACAGTAGAGGCAGTGAGACACCTCTGCTGGAGAGGAGGGATGAGACTTGCCTTTGCTGGAGCCTCATCAGCAACGTGTGAGCTGAATTAGAACAAACCTCAAGTTCAACTTGCCTGGGAAAAATCCTGGTGAAAACTTGTGCAGAGAAACAGTCATGACTTTTGAGGTGAAACTAAAGGCATCTTCAACTCCTATCAGAAAAGGAAAGATAAAAAAGCTTTCATGCATCATTCACATAAAAGACCGAATTGAAACACACGAACAAGACACTCAATAAACACAGGGCAGCAAGCAGAGCAGGAACAACGCAGAAAACCAGATGCGGCTCAATAAATCCACCCTTAATCAACAGATACCCAAATTCAATGGCAGCAAAGGTCACAACCGAAATGAATTTGGCAGGTGTCACGTTAATCAGTACTGAACAGCTCTAAATACCTCTAGTCAGTGCCCACATTAGCAGCACTCACCTGCACTGCTTGGCCTGCAAGGCTATGGGAGGGAGCTGAGTGGGGATGCCTTGGCCAGAGCCTGGCCCTGATTAGAACCAGAGCTACTGGGCTCTCCTGCTTTTTTGCAGTACTGCTGCAATTCAACAGGCCTTTTGTTTTCCTTAAAGATGTATTAAAATAGTGGGGATGGGAAGGGAAAAAGAAGTAATAGGAAACTTAACAGAAACCAAATGAGTGGGGAAAACGAAGTAAAATGAAACACACCATAAAATTTAGGAGAGCAGGAAATGTTCAATGGTGTTGAAATAATGTCCCTGAAGGAGAAAGCAGTTTCGACAAGGCCAGCTCTGGCTTTAATTTTATAGGGTCAAGCCTTCTTTTAAAAGGACCATTTACTACTGACTGCTGCTTCCCTCTTGCACTGGTGGTATTAAACAATTAAACACCGCCAGCAGCTGTTCTGCCAGGATAGGAGACAAAGGACTGTGGAAGTCTTTGCAGGACAGCCAGGAACGGGAACACATCATTTGTTTCTTTAGATACAAGACTGCACAGACCCTCAAGAGAGGTCTGACAAGCAGCACAGGGCAAATCCATAAAGCAGAAGGCGGCAGAAATGGATTGAGGGAAATTGATTACAGTGAAAGGAGGCAAAGCCACAGCTGTTGCAACAGGTAAAGCCCTTCTGCCCTGACAAGCCTTCCCTTCTCCCATTCCTCCCCTTGAGTCGGTGTGGCTGTGCTGTTTGCAGCCTACACTGTGCCTTACCATCCCCATGGTGCAAATCCAAATCAATATAAAGGACACGGTCAAATTTCTGGCGCAGCCGCAGGATACCCAAGACAGCATCGTTCAGGTAACAGAAGCCAGAAGCTTCATCTCTGTGAAAACAATATCCATGAGGTTGAACACTGCCAACGCAGTTGCCCCTTATCTTGGCACTGTCACTTTTGCTTTGCCAGTCTCCACCTCGCAGGGGCACAGAGGAGGATGAAGAGCCCAGCCAATGCCCAGTCAGCGATCAAGTGATGGGTCAGGAGCAGCTCAAACCATGGCTGGGAAGCAGAGAGAACATGACTGCTTGTGCCAATCACTTCTCAACCCTTGGGCTTGCACAAATATAATGTTGGCTTTCTGCATCTGAGACATTGTGTCCTGGGTTACAATGTATTCTATTACCACGAGCTGTTGAAACCAGGTGCTGATGCTCCTTGCCTCCTCCCTCGGGACTAGCTTCTGTTAATAGGCCCAACAATGCCTTGCCGCATGACCCATAGATGGCCGGCACCTGGACTATTCTTCTGTTAATGCGCCCATCAGTGCCTTGCCCCAGGACTCACCATCACATTGTGAGATGCTACGGCCAGGGGGAGGGAGCCAAGCATTACCACCGGGGATAAAATCTGGGGTTTGGAACAGCACAAGCAGCCTTACCCGCTGGGATCCCAGAGGACAAGGACTACACCACCACCGGATTTTCGGAGGAGGACCAGTTTTCTTTTCTACAAGATCACCGCTTCAACAGGACCATTTCAAAGAGAACTGCAGCTGCCACTACATCGGGCTGCTACCAGCACCCTGCCCGGCAGGGTGCCAGGTTGTATCCCTGACTCTGTCAGGCTCTAAACCAGTTTCTCTGTATTATTGTTTTGTTATATACATCCCTGACTCTGTCAGGCTCTAAACCAGTTTCTCTGTATTATTGTTTTGTTATATACATCCCTGACTCTGTCAGGCTCTAAACCAGTTTCTCTGTATTATTGTTTTGTTATATATATTAGTAAAAACTGTTATTCCCATTTCCTCATATCTTTGCTTGAAAGCCCCTCAATTTCGATTTTATAATAATCCGGAGGGAAGGGGGTTGTATTTTCCGTTCCAAGGGGGGCTCCTGCCTTCCTTAGCAGACACCTGTCTTTCAAACCAAGACACACTGTAAACAAGTTCAGAGACACTCGACTCAAACCCACTCTCTGCTCTACCTCCTCTCCCTCTGCAGCAAGAGCACGGGCCCCTGGACAATCCTGCTTGGCCATTTTACTGCAAGCGCTAGACAGGCACAGGCAGGCAGCCACTCTATCCCTGCTATCCAGGTCACAGCTCCCGGGAAAGTCCTGAAAGGCAGGTTCAACCCAGTCACAACACTGCTGCTCCGTTCCAAAGTCTCAGGATATGAAGGTTAAGCCTCTCCCCAAAGCAACACTCTCCTCTCCAGGAAAATGCAAATGGGATGCCCCATGTGCAGTCCTTCACGATACAGCTCCTAGGCTCAGCCAGAAGAGAGCCCCAGCACTTAGTCCCAGTGCCAGAGGACAAATGATGCATGGCAAGATTTACCCATGACATACATCGGGGGCAGCTTCCATATTGTTGGCATCAAAGAAACAAGAAAGTTTCTAAATCCCTACTCCAGACTTACTTCAAAGTCAAGTCCCCATCATCAGTTGGCACTAGTCCATATGCACTTAGGTCAACCCTGAACAGCTGATTTAAACCAAAGCTTTATAGTTTGCATTAGGAGTGTTCAAACCCCTCTCCCCCAGGCTCAAACGACTCCAGGATCTAAGATGTGCCTCTTGGAAATGCTTCTTGACTTTCAGCCACAGCACTCGGCTCATTTTCCCCAACACTCCCCTGCTCAGCAAACAGCTAGAAATGGCAAGGAGCAAGCATGGGGTGGCAGAACTGCACTTGCTCTCACTCCATGCAAATGTCATTGAGCACAGATGCTTCCTAGTGATGCTGAGAACTGGGATGTTAGCAGGTATCCTGGGAATCTTCCTTAACTGTGATTGCACACAGTACTCCTCCCCTTCTTCCCAGCCCACAAGGAAGCAAAGTGAATTATGCCATGTCTCGGGCACTCTTGCCACGCTGCAACACACAATCTCTTTCAAACTCGAGGCTAAGCAGAGCAGGACACCAGCTTGGACAGAGATTGACCAGCATCAGAACTGCAGCTCAAGGCCAGCACTTGGAATTTCACTCCCCACAGATGCACACAGCAGAGCTCAGACTGACACTGCTGGAAGGGAGGGCAGGGCTAGGTCAAGAAAAGGCACTGACGAAGCATCTCACCCTCTGCCCCAAAGGCATACCAGTGAACCTGGAGCTTGAAAAGCCCCAGGTGACAGTGGTTACCATTCCTATCTTTACAACCTTGGAAAGTAACTAAGCCACCACACAGAAGGTCTTTTTTGACAAAAGGATGTGTATTTTGCTAGGACACAGGTCCTAACACCAGGCACCAGTTGGGTGTCAGTCTGGCTGGACCTTCACCCACCACAGCTGCTGCCTACCCTGCAGCATCCCACGCCACCTCATCGTGGTGACTGGGAAAGCTCCTTTGGGATCAGTATTAAATGCCTTTCTTAAACAGACTGCTTACTTCCCAGAACAGGGCTAATAGCACAGCCTAGTGGCAGCAACACTACTAAGATTTCTTCTGTTACAGGTACTTTATAAACCATGCAATCAAGATAAAAAGAACAGAAGACTCAGAAAGCCAGCTCTCCTGCAAAGAGCAAGAGGGCTCAGCTCAGCCAAGCTAAACTCTCTCCTTTCTCAGCAAGCCATAGCTGAGCCCATATTCAGCAAAATGCTGACCAGGAAAAAGGTCCTGATAAGATTCTGCCGTTGCTGAAGTTTGCCATTACACCTCCAGAGTTTCTCTGCCAGGTCAGAAAAGTCACTGGAGTAAAAAGAGAAACCTGCACACTCACGTGCAAGTCGCTATGGTTAGACATGTGGTTCACACCAATCTCTGGGGCTCCCCAGGGAAACAGAGCCACACTGCAAAGGCCAGTTAGCTGGGGACAAGGAAAGGTCCTGTCTTGTCTGCATCTGCAGACAGGCCTCATTGTTTGGGAGATGGGGGACACAAAATAAAACATACATCCACGGAAAATGGGGAAGCCATAGAAACAAATTATTTTACCACCACAGAATCACAGGATGCAGAGACAGAATTTTTACTTTCTCTCCTGTTGTTCTGGAAGATTGTTACTGACATTACAGCTCAGAGCAAACAGCCACCCACAGAGCATGGGGAAAACCAGAGGTCAGTCCTGCACTATTTCAAACCTCTTATTAAGAAACCGACAAACCCACACAAAACAATTTGGACACCATGTTGCCAGGTTCCCTTTCTCTTCCAAGTTGGGAGTGACACCAGTCGTTTGCCTCTTCACAGCCCTTCTCTATGGATGGTGCAAAATCAATTCTCACTTGAACTACCAGAGATAATCAAGTATCTATCAATGAACAGTGGGACACCTCTGAATATTTCTGCCCCAGACCTGCACTGCAGACCATGATAGCACCAGGACTGGGCAGTAACCAGCCTACCTTCAGGCCTCTGCCCCACACTCTGCCTCTTTCCTATCTACCTCCTACATTCCCTCACACCTCTCACATCTTGCTCTCTCTTCCAGCTGGATCACCACATCCTGAGGGTTCACAAGGAAGCTGGGAGCTAGGAGGCAGGGTTCAGACATCAAGTGAGAAAACACAAGGGAAGAGATTGTTTTCTTACTTCTTTGCATGATGCCACCCTCCAGGCCAGTTAATTGCTACCTTGCACTTGCCGTCCAGCAGGCACTGGGCTGCGGTGATGGTGGCTCCTCCCACGGCTGCCGCATACTCAAAGATCCCTTCAGTAGCTGGACAGTCGTAACCTGCAGGTAAGAGTCCCTGTGTCAGACTCAACAGGCCTTTTCCTCCAGGGGAAGCACATTCTCTTTGTTTTGAGCTATCCCTCTTTAACCGCTGCTCTAACTTTCTGTTCCCAGCGCAATGAAAAAGCCACGATGCAAAATCCTCACAACAGGTATCAGATTTGGACCCACACAGATTTAGGGGGCATAAGTAGGAAAAAATCTGTATTTGGTTTGCATGGAAAGGTTTTCATAGCAGAGGGGGGCTGCAGGGCTGGCCTCTGTGAGAAGACACCAGGAGCTGCACCCATGTTGGACAGAGATGGCTCCAAGACAGACCCACTACTGGCCAAGGCCGAGCCCATCAGCAATGCTGGTGGCACCTCTATGATAACATATTGAAGAACGGGCAAAAAACACTGCAGAGCAGCTAGGAGAAAGAAGTGACAATATGCAAGAGAAACAGCTCTGCAGACACCAAGGTCGGTGAAGAAGGAGGGGGAGGAGGTGTTCCAGGTGCCAGACCAGAGATTCCCCTGCAGTCTGAAGCCCATGGAAGTCCACAGTGGAGCATCCACCTGCAGTCTGTGGATGAGCCCACAGCAGAGCAGGTGGATACCCAAAGGAGGCTGTGACCCCATGGGAAGCCCACGATGGAGCAGGCTCCTGGCAGGACCTGAGACCCCGTGGAGAGGAGCCTATGCCGGAGCAGGTTTTCTGACAGGACTTGTGACCCCGTGGAGAGGAGCCTATGCCGGAGCAGGTTTTCTGACAGGACTTGTGACCCCGTGGAGAGGAGCCTATGCCGGAGCAGGTTTTCTGACAGGACCTGAGACCCCGTGGAGAGGAGCCTATGCCGGAGCAGGTTTTCTGACAGGACTTGTGACCCCGTGGAGAGGAGCCTATGCCGGAGCAGGTTTTCTGACAGGACTTGTGACCCTGTGGGGGGCCCACACCAGAGCAGTCTGTTCCTGAAGGACTGCACCCCGTGGAAGGGACCCATGCTGGAGCAGTTCATAAAGAACTGCAGCCCATGGGAAGGAACTCACGTTGAAGAAGTTCATGGAGGACTGTCACCCGTGGGAAGGACCCCACACCTGAGCAGGCAAAAGAGTGTGAGGAGGAAGGAGCTGCAGAGACAAAGTGTTATGAACTGACCACAACCCTCATTCCCTATCCCCTTGCGTTGCTCAGGGTGGAGGGAGGTAGAAGAGTTAGGAGTGATGTTAAGTCTGGGAAGAAGGGTGGCTGAGGAAGAAGGCGATTTTAGTTTTGTTTTCAGTTTTCATTATTTTAGTCTGTTATTAATTGGCAGTAAATTGAATTAATTTCCCTAAGTCAAGTCTGGTTTGCCCGCGACAGTAACTGGTGAGTGGTCTCCCTGTTCTTATCTTAACCCACGATCTTTTCCATCATATTTTCTCCTCTAACCTATTGAGGAGGGGGAGAGAACAAGCATCTCAGTGGGCACCTGGCAGCCAGCCAAGCTTAACCCACCACAAAAATCAAAAATCAGTTTCCTTGCACTCAAATCATTCACAGATGGGTCCTGAACCAACTTCTGATCTGTGTGCCTGGCTAACCTGACCTACTGGTCCCTCATACCAATCTTGCAAAAACACTCTCAGATCTCTGGCTACTCTACCAGAAAATCCCTGACACAGTCATTCACGTATCTCCCCTCTAAAAACAGATATCCACAAAGGAGACAGGCCTAGGTACTCTGCAGGTCTATAGCTAGATCTTCACCTACTCCTACAGCAGCCTCCCTGGAGCTGTTGCACAGCAAGGTGTGACCCCAGGGCTGATCCTCTGCCTGCAGACAGATCAGCTTCAGAAATGCAAAGGGCAGATTTAGGGGAGACTCACAAGATCAGCGCAGAATCTGCACCACTGCCTCAGTGCTGGGTCACTCCTGCTCCTGAGACTAAGACAGCATGCACAGCCACTTCGCCTGCTCCAACTACTGCATTAACAGTTGGACTCGATGATCGTAAAGGTCTTTTCCAACCAAAATAATTATATTCTATGTTTGCTCAGGCTGTCTTAAGTTCGGGCAGGCAAGAACCCTCTGCTCAAGATGTAAGTAATGTCACCAGGCAACCAGCAGCCACTCTGGTCCCTGGCTGTAGCTTCAGGCCATTGTTTGCTTGTGCTCTCCAACCACAGCAGGCTTGTGGCAGCTAGTCTCAGCTCTGTTCCAAGGGCAGCATGTCAGGGCTTTCTGTCCTGCCTGAGATCCAGAAAGCAGCAGCAAGAGGCACTGGCTCCCAGTAAGCAAGGGACAAGCTGAGCTGCATGGAACAGCAGCATGAGGCTGACAGCACCCTCAGCGAAAATGCCAGCCTGCGAGGTGACCACTGGCTGATGGGGTTCAGCAACACCCCATTAGAGTGTTTCCCACTGCAAACAGCCCGGCAGTCCACCTGAGCTCAACTCTGTCTCTAACCTCAGCTCCAGCAAAAAGCATCCTGAACCTCAGTTAATCTCTTGCTGAAGATACACATTCTTACCCAGTCCATACTCCACAGACTCCGGATGGTCATCATCCCCCTCCTCACTGACCTTCTGCAGGTGCTGCAGGTAGGCATCCGTGTGGAAGCTTGCCATCTCCTCCATGGAGGCTACTTTTGGCTTGACTATCCTAGGCAGAGAGAAGGAAGGGACCACATCAGGACAAGAGGCTCCAGAGTTCAGCTGGAACACCCAGTTTTAACCTCTTCAGAACAGGAGACTTTTTTTGGCAGTTACTGTTGAAAAAGCAAACAAAAAACCCTCCTCTTCTTGCACCGGACTGTCACTTTGAGTGAGAAAGCCTCTCAGCTGAGCCAGCTTGGCACTGTCTGCTGTGCCCACCCCAACGAGGAATGTCTGCAGGTGTTGCCTGCATTAACCTTTCCACTCTGCTTCAAGTTTTTTTTCCCTTTTCTCCATGTTCCCCCTGTTTGAGCAATCTTCAGCAGATCCAGCATTCTAGTTACACACTGAGGAAATAACAGAGTGAAAGCACCCATGCCCAGCCCAGTGCTGCAGCAGGACACCAGCCTGCTGGGTGAAGAGCTGAGCATACTCTCTTACACAATCTTAACTAGGCCTGTGTTCAAAGCAGAGATCATCTCTGTCCTCAGCAACTCACACATCATGTTTCCCAGGTCTGGGCGCTTTACAATCTGTCTAAATAAATCCTGCAACACGTTGAAGCCCTCTCCAAACCCCGGACTGCAGGGGCACACGATAGCAATGCAGTACATCTTCATTGCTACAGGAAGAACACAAGAAGTTCCCAGTTCCAGGCTAGCCCAGGTGCCAGGTTCTTCTCACCTCATACCAGGGTAAACAACCTTTTGGGTCTGCCTCTGTAATGCAGTCACTTCCCAAGCACACTTTACCAAAATGAGCAAAAAGAAAAAAAATCCTTTAAAAGAAAGTCCCCATAGGACTTTCTGGCCCTGTTGAACAGGAGCATGGGATTTTTTGAAGATTTTATGAGATGCTATATAAGACAGGCTGAGCTAAGCCTTTTCTTTCCCTTCATATCCACCAGTGTCAAGAGCCTAATGGGGCAGGAGGGTACTCACTCTGCCACCTCAGACCTCGTCTTCTCTCCTGAACAGACCGAGATCTCACAAAAATTCTCCCATATCAGTCACAACACAGCAAAACAACATGGTCCCTCTCGGCATCAGCACTGGCCAGCAGATTCAGAGCAGCGCCAACAAGGATGGTTTATACGCCGTCACTTCTGCTCAGAGTCACGAGAGCAGTGGGTGACAGCATGCTCTACAGAGAAAGCACAAGGCAATTTGTAGTCCATTGGACCAGGAAGGGTAACCATAGACTACACCTGCCATAATTGACATAATCCTGTCTGTTTAGCAAAACAAGCAGAGTTTCCTTAGATCCTAGAAACACACACTGCATGGTCTCCTATAACTGTGCTGCCAGCAGGGACAGTATAAGACTTGCAGTTACTCAGTATCTTCCAAACCTCAGCAGAGAAGAAAATATTCTCTTTGCAGAAAATGGGAGCACTTACTTCATCTGGTCGAGTAAGGAATACGCTTCAATCAAGGAATGTACCATACTGGCCTAAAAAAAAAAGAAGATGATGACCATGAGAGCAGCTGCAGTGTATGTGACAGAAGCACAGCAATCCGGGGCTAAGTGACTTGCAGCAAAGGTATGGCTGTGACTTCTCCCAGCAGCACAGCTAAACTGGCACCAGCCTGAGCAGGGCCCCTGGGCAAGGTCCTCCCCACGGAAGGCGTGCAGCCAGCAGGGGGTGCGGTACCTCCCATGTGTCAGGAAAAGGCGCAGCTGCGCAGCTCCTTGGTGTGGGCCGCGCTTGGGAAGTGCCGGTGCTGTGTCCCAGCCACCCGCTCCTGCCCTGCCAGAGCCGGTGTAAGGGGAGAGACCGGCTCTTCCTGACCCCACGCCTCCTGCCCAGGGCCGCAGGTGCCTCCCCACCGCCGCCCCTTCCGCCACGCTCCCCGCGGCCTCCCCGAGGTCCCCTCCGACCCCAGGCCTCGCCACTGCGCTCCCAACGCCCCCACGGCGGGGCCCTCCCGCGCCCCGCAGGCCCCGCCAGCCCCCCGGAGCGGCGCTGACCCGCTTGGGCACTTTGCAGAGGGAGTCGCAGAGGGCCACGTACTCCGCGCTGTACACGTAGACGGGCAGAGCCGCCGCCATCAGCGCCGCCACTGCGGGCCGCCCGCCAGTGCCCCCGCCCGCGGCACGCCGGGACTAACGCTTCCCCCGGACGGGTAGTTCCGGCCCCGGAGCACGCCGGGAGGGGACGCTCCGCCCTCGGGCATGCCGGGAGCCGTAGTCCCGCCCCCCGCCGGCAGGGGCCAGCAGCGCGGTGCCTGCGGCCCGCCCAGCGCCCCCCGCGGTGCTGGGAGCCCCTCCCTGCCCCGCCCGGCCGCGTGAGGAGAGGCTGCACACTCGCGTTAAAGACATTTTATTGGGGGCGCGCACCCCACGCAGCAGGGAGTGATGCTTTTTCTTTAAAAACGTGGTAACTGTCATTAAAAAAGGTCAGAAGCCTGCATGTACGCACCTGCTCAGCCCCCGCCCCGCACAGGGAGGACTCCCACGAGAGGGGATGCAGCCCTATGCCCCACGTCCCATGGGAACCCCAAAAGGTGCCCAATGCTTTCTGCTGGGGGTCCCCATGCTCGGCTAGAGCCCTGCTGACTCCACTAAATTCGAAAAGTCATGGCAGTCAGGTGAAGTCCCTGGTGACTGGAAAAAGGGAAACATTGCACCCATTTTTAAAAAGGGTAGAAAGGAGGACCCTGGGAGCTACTAACCTGTCAGCCTCACCTCTGTGCCTAGGAAGATCATGGAACAGATCCTCCTAGAAGCTACGTTAAGGCACAAGGAGGACAGGAAGGTGATTCAACACAGCCAGCATGGCTTCACCAAGGGAAAGTCCTGCCTGACCAACCTAGTGGCCTTCTGTGATGGAGTGACTACATACATCAGTAGAGAAGGGAAGAGCTATGGCTATCATCTATCTGGACTTCTATAAGGCCTCTGACACAGTCCCCTACAACATACCTCTCTCTCTAATTTAGAGACATGGATTTGCTGGATGGACTGTTCAGTGGATGATGACGCCACCTGCAGTACTGCATCCAGTTCTGGAGCCCTCAGCACACAGAGCACATGGACCTGTTGGAGCGAGTCCAGAGAAGGCCACAGAAATGGTCTGAGGGCTGGAACCTCTCTGCTAGGAAGGAAGGCTGAGAGAGTTGGGGTTGTTCACCCAGGAAAAGAGAAGGCCCCAGGGAGATCTTATCGTGGCCTTTCAAGACTTAAGAAGGAGGTAAGAAAGATGGGGACAAACTTTTTAGTAGGGTCTGTTGCGATAGGACAAGGGGTAATGGTTTTAAACTACAAGAGGCTAGAATTTAAACTAGATACAAGGAAGACATTTTTTACACTGAGGGCGGTGAAACACTGGAACAGGTTGCCCAGGGAGGTGGTAGATGCCCCATCCCTGGAAACATTCAAGGTGAGGCTGTACAGGCCTCTGAGGAACCTGATCTAGTTGAAGATGTTCCTGCTTATGGCAGGGGGGCTGGACTAGATGACCTTTAAAGGTCCATCCCAACCCAAACTATGGTTCTGTAACCCCACTCCCCCCACCACTTTGTGGTGCATGTGCCCGATCCCCATCAGTCCAGCCACATTATCCTACATGGGGTTTGACCTGCAGGACAGAGTGGAGCTGGGTTTTCACTCTGAAGTAACCACCCCTCTCCTGCGCAAGGCTGTGAGAGCTGGAGCAGAAGCTGGAGCTGAGTGTTAAGAGCACATCTGTGATGGTACAGCTAATGCTGAGACAAGCAGCCAGCTCAGAGCTGCTTCACAGGACAGGTATGAACCCAGGAACCTGTGACTTGGCCATTAGTAACACTACCAGGGACAGATCGGACTGCATGGAGGGGCTGCCAGTACCATTCCCCAGCCAGCCAGAAGCCTTATCCTCACAGCCTGGTAGTAACAGGGATCTGTTACCGCCTTGGGATGCTCCGGGCTCCCACAGCCTCCACAGCTCCACATGTAGGACCCCTGAGGCAGGCATGATAGGCTGCCTACTTCCAAGTAGCATATCTGTGTCTGGATTGGACTGGTTTGATTTTGGGTGTGCTGGGAGAAAGCTTAGGCAGCATCTCCTATTTCTCCAACAAAACTTTGCCATCAGCAGCAGGAAAAGCAAGAGCTCCAGACTACACTAGTATAAACCCTGCAGATTTGGAATAAAAAGCAACACAGAACAGGTTAAAAACCTCCAATCTGCTGGAGGCAGGGAGAGCATGAGCTGGCCAGGGAGCACTGCAGTGCTGAGCACACACGGCTGGTGAGGGAGGCCTTTTCCTGTTCCCTCAAACACAGGCCCCTCTGGGGGTGATGGTCCAGAAGGGACCATGCAGTCAGCAGCTCCACCTTTCCCTGCCATCCCTTGCTCCACAGGCTGCACGCAGGCACAGGTCAGCTTAGCATACGTACCTCCTGCAGAGCAACTTGGGAGAGCCGCCCACCCACCAAGAGGCTAGGACTGGGAGGAGAGATGGCCATGCAGGCTGCCTGCAAACTAGCCCAACGCTCATCTTTAAAAGCTGTATGAAAACTCTCCTGTGGTGTCTGCAAGCCAGGGAGAGGAGCTGGGAGAGCTACTGCATGGAGCAGCCATCAGTGGGCAGGAAGTCATACATATACATGGCCACCGACTTGGACAAGTAGGTCATGGTGCCAAACCGACCACTTGGTGCACTGTCGTACAGCAGGCTGCAGATGCCCGTCACAGGATCCCTCTCCAGCATGTGGACGTCAGCACCCAGGGCTTTCTGGATTTTGGACAGGGAAGGAGAAAAGCAGCATTAGGAATAAGGGCAGCCCCCTCACCAGCTTCCACTCCAAGCATCCTCTGTTGTGCTCACAGTGTGATGGTTAGCAATGGTTAGCAGAAGGAGGAGGACACTGCATCTTTGCTGTGCCCCACGAACACAATGGGGACAACAGGCAGGACCCTCCAGGTGACTGAACCCTGTGTAGCTGTGAGGAATGCAGCCAGCAGCCCTGGGTGCAGGCCGTGGCCCTGTGTGAGGCCTGGCCCCTACCTGCTCCTCATAGAAGAGTTCATTGGCTGCCTGCAAGATCTTTTCCACCGCTATGATGCCGCCAATGGTGTGCACCTCCGTGTCCACCAGCATGGTGAGCACTAAGATAGCCTCCACCAGCAGCTGCCTGTACTCTGGCTGGGGCACACGGTTGAGGACCGACTCCACATGCACAGCAAACTTCATTTCCCCTGGGGTCATCTGTGAGGAGGGAGAAAGAAATGAACCTAGAGCACTATACAGCCACAAGTCTTGAGCTATGCTGGGCACTCACCCAGGGCAACCCAGCATGCAACACCAACCCACCTGCCCCCTTTCCCCTTCACATAAACCTCCTACCTCTCTGGTTGCTGAAGAGGGGAGAACAAAGCCCTCCACGGAGAGGCCATGACACTGCAGAACAAGGAGGAGAGACCATGATTATGCCCTGGAGAAGCACTGTGCTAAGATGCATAGGTCCAGCCTACCAACTCACTCACACTTGAGCATTGGTGCGTGCTGTCCACACAACCCCAGCTTCACCTCCTCACTGTCTGAACATCATCACTCCTTTCCCATCAGTTCGGCATCAACCAGAGTCCCCACACATAGCACGGGGCTCTGCTCCCTGGCTTACCACGCTGAGGATGACTGTGCCCAGAGCTGCTTCAGCTGTGGCTCCAGCCCTGCTCCTGCCTGGCTAATGTATAAAGCACCTGGGCAGACATAGCCTCCCTCTGCAAGGATCAGCACAGTATGAGGTAGGTCCTGTGTGCCTACAAGGCAGCTCCAGCTCTTCCCCAGCTTTCCAGGGCCAGCTGCAGGCCTTGTCCATGAAGCACATATCTACGCAAATTTGGGGACTAGCCCTGGTGCCTAAGTCCCCCTAGCAAGGCTGGTGCCTGGGACCACAGGCTTACATGCGTGGAGAGGAGCCAGCCAGACATTCAGCTCACCTTCTGCAGGACCTTCCAGACCTTCTGGTAGAAGCCCACAGGGACACGGTTGAGGGCCCCATCTAACCGCCGTCTACGCTGCCACTGGCCCTGGCGACTGTCCTTACTGCCCGGGTCTTCCAGCATGCTTGAAAAGGAGCCCTTGCCCAGCAGCTCTGAGTGCCCAGTGGACTGAGCAGACAAAACAAGGACCACAGAGACTGCTGTAAACTTAAATACCCCACAAGAACGCAGCCTGCTGCTGCCCAAGAGTTTCTGCTCAACCAGCTCGGTTCCCAGGGCAGAGCTGCCACCCCTTGCGCCCAGTAAAGCCCACCCTGTAGCCCCAGCTCCCTGCAGCATCCCCCAGAGTACAACTCCTTTCTGCAGCCACAAACAGGACAGACCCCATGCATGCAGCCAACAAACACAGGTTACCACGGAAGACTTCAGGTCGTCATCCCCAGACTGCGAACTGAGGGGCTGAAGGAGAAGGGGAGAGAAAAAAGTCAGACTGTGCCAGAGCAGGACAGCCATCACTGCAAGCGGGGCAGCAGCGGCATAGACCAAGCACAGGTCATGAGGCAGTCATCCCAGGGGCTGCAGTTAGTTAGAGATTGAGAGGTAGTTTTGAAAGGTAAGCTACAGAAAGTCTCACGTTAGCATCAGGGGGGAAGGACTGCACCAGGGCATAGGAGCGGCTGCAGGGCCCCCACATGCTAGTGTAGCAGCAGCGGGCTTGTGCCGGCTGGCACACAGGAGGAGGGCTGCTACTGCTCTGTTGGCTGCTGGCATGGGCAGGGATTTAGTCTCAGGCAGACTGAAGGGCCAACAGCAAGGTCACTGCCCATGGATGACCCTCTTTGCCACATATGTAGTCCCTCTGCAATGCCAGGTTTCATACTGCAGCAGTTTGGCCATAAACCTGCTGCATTAGCCTGGTCCCTGCAGGCGCTGTCTCTTTGAGGATGGGACCCTTCCTAGAGCTCAGGACTCCTCTGGGACACACACCAGGCACCAGAGCAGGTCCTTGTCATTTGTCGCTGGGCAGGAGCCTCTTCCCCCAGAGAAGTAGCTGGGGAGGCTACAGGCAGGATCCAGTGATCACCAGTGAACTGCCCAGCAGGGCCACTGCTGGTCATGGTACTGGAAACACCATGCCATCCCACCCAGCAAGTTTTTCTGGGTATAACGGGATATATTTGGCCATAAGAGCTATAGAGCACAGCTCCCAGCTGGCTGTAATGCCAACATACGCATAGCTTAGAGAAGTTTTCCTCCCTGTCAGTCAAAATATGGCTGGTCCCACTCAAAGGGGAGTTCCCCAAACGTGGGGCAGTGCCAGCCCTGGGCCCCCACAGCATGTTAAGCTATGCCAACTTCTTCCCAGGGAGCCAGCCTCCTTCCCCTGTCCTGAACAGAGCAACCCTGAGCCTGCTGAAGGGGAAGCCAGCTCATTGCTGCAGCAGGTTGCTCAGCAGGTTTGTTTAGGAAAGCTCATTAACTCATGCATGCTCAAAACTGCCCTGGTGTGTGGCATAAGGGATAAAAGCTGAGGATGCAGGAGCACCAGGGTGGCTTCACCTTACTCCCAGTCAGAGACTGCCTACGTTTATCCAGTTGCTGCAAGAGAAGAAGGAAATGAAGTTTCTGCTGCTGGAAGGGGCCTACCAGGACACCAGCCACACTTAACACACAGGTGTGGTCCTCCCCACCCCAGCACCTTCTCAAGCACCCCTGTGCTCTCCCCCCCGCCCCCTGCCGCTGCCATAATGCACTGCCAGAGCAATCCCCACCCCTACTAACAAACTTACCCCAGTTCTCCCCCCAGGGGGAGACTGGAGCCAAAAGGAGCTCTTGGAAGCAGCTATAACCTCTCGGAAGCCCTGGAGCAAGCAAGTTCCTGCTCTCCCATCAATCCTGCGAGTCCTGTAGCTGGTTGTCACCCACAAAACCTGGCAGGAGCAGCCTGCACCACCTACCCTCACCTGTTTGATCTCACTTTTCAGCCTAATGATGCCAGCACGCTCAGGCTTGGTGGCCCCGACTGCCCCCACCTCACAGATGGAGATAGCGGTGGTGACCGATGAGTCGACCGATCGCACTGGAGGGGAAGAGATGTCTAAAGTGAGTACCATGGCTCAGGGCACGATGTCTCTTGTTGCTGCTCACGCACTGGTACCTCTGCACACCCTTGCCTTCTAGCCCAACCAGCACCAGAGATCCATGAGCACAGCACAGAACTGCTTCAATTCAGGCCTGACCAGGCCAAGTGCCAAACTAAGCCAAGCCCCAATAGCCACAGGACTTGGGCTTGATCCTTTGAAAGCTGGCTCAGCACCACCCTGCTGAAGAGCATGGCTTCTCACTGGACCACTGCAGTGTAGAAGCAGCTGTGCTGAACTTGCAGGAGGACAGGGATGTCCCCCACAGGTGGGAACACCTAGAGCTGGCCATGCTCTTCACTAGGACCCAGCTGTGCCCCAAGATGCTCTTGCAACCCTGCTGAGAGACTCACCGCTCCTTTCTACCCCAAACTCCTTGCCAGAGAGGATGTGGAAGAGGAGGCTCTTCATGTCTGATGGGCTGAGATTCATGAGGTTCTCGGTAGCTTCTCCAGCTGGAGAGAACAGAGTTGGGATGTTGTATCCCACTTCACAGCCCTCTTGGGACATTTCTACCCTGCACCCCATTTTGTTAGAAGGAGAACTGGTATAGGAGCTCATCCTCTAAGGATGCACACTAACTCCAGGTATTGCCTACAACAGGGACTGTTCCCCATGCCAGCCCAACACATGTCTGAACAGACCACAGTGAAATCACCCACCTGCGCTGCCCGAGAACAGCCCCAGCAGCAGACCCTGGCATTTTTATGCAGGGTCTTGTCCTGGTGCTGAGCTACCCATTTTTAACAGCACTTCCCTTTCCTGGCTGACAGCGCCCCAAGCACCACAGCACCTACCCCAGCTGGGGTGCCATCCCCGCTGCATGTACCTGAGCAGCGGAGAGAGTGCGCCAGCTCTGTTGCCATCACCTGGATGATGAGTCCGATGCGGATGCGGAACATCTCAGCAAAGAGTGCAGGCTGTGTGCGCATGTACATGGCCAAGTACACCATGATCTCCTGGAGGGGAAGAGGCAGATCACCCCACTGCTGCTCACCATGGCAGACACCCAGTTGTGGGGTCCTCTGCCACCCCAGCCCCTCACCTGAGTGAGAATGGATACACTGAGGTTCTTCTCGCTGGCTTCATCAATGAGACGAACAAGCTCCTCATAGGGAATCGGGCTGGGGAGGGAATAAGTGGCAGTATAGATGAGAGGCAGCAGAGTGAGCCCTGCATCCCTCCTGATGTGTACAGCCCAGAGGGGAGAGATACAGGCTGGGGACAGCCACCAAAAGCCACTCCTGCCCACAGACTCCAGAGCAGCTGTCTCACATCCAGCCCCAGCCCAGCATGCATGGGGAGGGAGAGGTCCCACACTTACGCAGAGATTGTCTTCTCGCGTGGCTCTGGGGGCAGCCCCACTGTCAAGTGCTTCTGGTGAGACAGGAGGTCAGTGCAGGCCTAGGGACAGAAAGGGTCACCCCAGGCATCACCAGGTAGAAGGAGACAGAGCTGATGCAGCCAGTTTGCCTGCCCACTCTGATGCCTCCTCCCTGATGGATCTCAGCCCACTAGAGGCTGGCTGCACAGTTGTTACCTCGTCCAGAGCTTCCACCTTCTTCTTGAGGATGCCAGAGATGTAGCGGATCAGGGCCCACTGCCGTGTGCCCCCCACCCGCACATACAGTTCAGTGAGGAGCTCCTTGACAGTGGGGCCAGGCTCGCTATCAAGCCCCGTGTGCCACTCGGGCCCCCTGCAGTAAAGAAGATGCCGGGTTATAGCCAGCGATTTGCCCTGTGGCAGCTCCCTGGCAGCCCCCAGGCTTTCTGAGTTTGGATGCATGCACGGCTGTGCCATCTCTCTGCTCAGCGAGCCGGCAGGACTTGGAGCTCATCGTACTTGAGGATGTGGAGCATGTAGAGGATGTCCGCCTGCTCCTGCAGCGTAGGGCAGATGCGCAGCTGGTCCACCAGTGCTTTGCAGTCCACGTTGCCATCCTCATCACGGGGCAGGTTCATCTCTGCATAGAGTGCATGGCTCTGGGGGAAGAGAGACCCCCAACTCCTGGTTAAGACCACCAGCACCCCACACCAAGCATGGTCTGGTTATGAAGCCAAGACCATTTACCCACAGATATTCCGCCTCATCAAACACCAAGCCTTCCCCATGCAGCCCCACAAGGACCCTATGGCTCCAGATGAAAGGATGGCACTGCTTGGCCAGTCAAGGAGGGAGGGGGCTCACCTTGCCATCCATGTCATGCTGGTGGGTTGAACTCAGAAGCTTGACCGACTGCTGGGATGCCTGGAAGATCTTGCTGGGGACATACAGTCCAACATCTAAAAGCCAAGGTTGGTGCAGACACTTCTGAACCCCACTCACCATTGCTGTGCCCCAAACCACCTCACATCTAACACTCTGCTCCTCCAGCAGCCCCTGCAGAGAAGTCAGCTGTGGGAGAAGCAGTCCCTGCCCACCTGGTTATCAGAAAGCCATGGGCAGATGTCATCCCTTATCATTCAGCAGTTTCCATGAGGACTGCACAGGCACCAACTCCAAGATACTCCATGGCCAGGACTAACATGACGGACATAATGTGCCTTTGCCCAGACACAGGCTGGGTTGCTCTGCAGTCCATGGCATACTTCCCTGGGGCCCCCAGCAGCGGGGAAAGCTCCCAAAGCACCACAGCCTCACCCCCAGACTTAAGAAAAGGTGCTGGAGGTACTCACTCTGGACATGAAGGTCCCTGGCCTTGGACACCAGGGACATGATGTCACGGGTAGTGTGGACAGCAGCACGGAAGCGGCTCAGCCCTCCCTGCTGGGCAGTGGGAGGAAGGTTTGACTGGGGAACTGTGTGCTGCAGCAGGTGGTCCAAGTACTGAGCAACCTCGTCGTAGGTGTCTGCTGCAAGGGGAGGCAGAATGGGGGGTGGGTTCAGCCACTTTGTGTCAGAGCAGCCCCAAACCCTGGAGAGCTCCCCAACCATGCCTCAGCAAGGGCAAAGCTTTGCTGGCTACACTGTGTGACAATGTGGGGCTAGTGCTGGTAGCCAGATGGACAGACACAGTGCCAGCAGCCAGGCTCACAAAGCACAGCAGCTGTGGCACCCCGGTTCCTGCACTACTTTGCTGCCTCAGACACTGGTTGCCAGCTGGGGCTCCATCCGAGTCCCACGTGGACAAAGGAAGCAATGGGGCCGCAGCATGTCTGGTCCAAACCTGTGCAAGGATAGCGGGTTCTGCTCAAACCCTGTGATGAAACCCTCACGCTCTGTCTCTCCAGGGTAGAACAGGAGGCACAGCCTGTCCAAGCAGAGACCACTTAGGAGCACCGCAGCACAGCAAGGGTCTCATCCAAGCAGGACTCCAGCATGGGAATAAGGCAGGGTGGGTTTTGCAACAGTTATTTGTAATTAGAAATTACCAGTTATTTCTAATTAGGAGTTAGAGGAAGAGTTACAGCTCCTGCCTTGCTCTTTGCCTGGTTTCTAGAGGCTCCCATTGCTCCCAACACAACATCAGGAGCGCCAAAGCCATCACTTGCTAACTGCAGCATGGAGGAGGGTGCTCAGAGACATCTCTGCTCAGCCAGGAGATAACAGCACTGCCCAGTAGTGAGGGGAATGTCCCACGCTATGGCAATGCAATACAACGCAGAGCTGTCAACGTACTTCCAGCCAGTGGGCCAAGGCAAAGTCTTGCTGCTCTCCAACTGGCAGAAAAGCTCCATGGTCTGTCTGCCCCAGGAGGTGAGCTGCAGGCTGCATGAGGCCAACAGCATGGCATTCCCTTTCCACAGCCGGTAGGGATGCCTTGTGCCAGTGCCTGAAGGCTTGGCTGGAGAAGTCCTCCAGACATCAGGCTTGAGAACATCATCCTGCCTGCAGCATTTGAAAAACTTAAAATTGAGCATCTTCTAGCTGCTGTAGAGAGACCAGGCAGGACCTGTTTCCCAATGGGGCTGGGGGGAAGCACACACCTTGGAGAAGCCCAGGTTCAGCCTGCAAGGAGACCACAGGCAAAGCAAGAGGGCAAGAGAAATAAGTATTCAGAGTCACAGCAGTGCAAACATTGATTACGGAAGCAGCAGAGGCAGAGCAGACTGATGGGAAGGCTGGGAAGATGACCAGCATTGGGTCACGCAGGAGGAGGACATATCCAGGCCTGCTTGCAAGGGAAGCAGCAAAACTTGCACCCCACCATAGACTCAGGACAAGGTGGGTCCATCACACTGTGATGGGCCAGGGCCCTCCCAGGCACACAATCCACAGCAGCAAGGACTCAATTTGGCACCCAGTGGAGCAGCTCTGCCCAGGGAGCATCAAAGGCTTCAGGAAAACAACTCTTGGAGATTGCTTGGGGACATGGTGGCTCTTCCCCACCATCACTTGTGCACCAGAGATCCTCAGCCAAATCTCCCGGGTGGAGACAGGTTGATGAGCCTTCATCTCTTCCCCACACAACAGCCTGTGAAGTTTTGAGCGGCTCATTCCAGAGCATCCTCTGTGCTCTCCATGGCCACAGCCACATCTACATCCTCCAGCCTCAGCCCCATCTGGCTGGAAAAGCTCTCCGGTAAGGGGGCTACAACAGCCACATCAATTCACCCAGTCCCACCCCATTGGTGTCACCATGAGCATCACCCAGACACAGTTAATTGACGGAGGGTCAGATGGGAACAGAAACACCGTGAAAACCCAAGTGTATGAAGAACACGGTGGCAGACACTGGCAGTGAAGTTGGGTGTTACAGGTTTATGGGCAAGTCTGGCATTTGCCACACCACAGCAGTGACTGGCCTGTTCCCCCTTACCATCCTCTGCTATCTGCAAGCCATGCAGCCACTCCTCCGCACTTAGCTCCTCAAGGCTGTCAATGCTAAGTTTGTAACTCTTGACAAAGACCTTACCCTCTGGCCCAGGGTCCATAAAGCTGAGGTGCGTTCGGCATGATGTTGTCAGGAACTCCGACAACCTACCCGTCTGGATCCTGGGCAAGAGGAGGGGAGGTCACACAAAGAGGAAGGGGGAGGCAATACTCTAGGCTTTGCCTCCTGGGTCCAGGGCCAGCCCTTTGGCAGGGAGATGCACTCACCCAGGAGTGCACAAACGCCCCAGTGCCTGCTTTAGCTGCCTGCAACTCCACCAGCCACAGGTGGGCATTGAAGGGCCGCCCAAAAGCTAATAGAGGGATCCTGCAGCCATGGGTTTAATGGCATGAAGCGATATGGCCTCTCTTGCATCTCTTCTGTTGGGATTGTAGCCCTGGGATGCACTTACTGCTCAGCACAGCCCAAGGTATCCTCCATAGCTTGTTCACCAACAGACGATGCCCAGGCCGAACAGTTACCCACATAATCAGGCTCTTGGAGGCCACCAGCCCTCTCCCCTCCTACACCCCAGGAAGCTGCACTCACCTTGCACCACCGAAATACCCGTCCTGCAACTTCCGCAGCGTTGCCAGCACCGTGGGGTGCACACTGCTGCCAGTTTCATCTGTTGGGGCCAGAGACACAGGCAGTCAGGCTCTCCCACTCAAACAGGCTCTCAGACGGTAACATGGGGCCAGGTGGGCATGCAGCCACAGAAAACACCACGGCATCAGCCAGACCTTTGCTTTTAGCTTTGGCACCAAAAACACCACCCAAAAAGGGAAAGTCAGGACCACCCAGGCTGGATTCCAGCAAAGCCAGGCCAAGACACACTCTAGGCTCCTGGGATTTCACCTTGGGTGAAGCCAACGGTACCAGACCAGCAGCACCCAAACAGCCCCCTGCTCTGTCCCTGGCTTTCACACAAGGCAGTAGAGGGGGCGCTGCTGTCAGAGACAGAAGACACCATAGCAAAGGGCATGCTCAAGACACTAAGGGGATTTCAAGTACACAAGGATAGCCAAAAAGGCCTGAAAGCAGAACAGAATCCCTTCCCTGCACCAGGCTCATGGGAAGCTGTGAGCTGCTCCAGAGAAGCCAGTTTTGCTCTCTGCCATTGCACAGCTCTCTGCTCCTTCTGGCTTGCTGTTTTCCCCTCCCTGTTGTCTAGAAAAGCCTTTAGCAGGTGGTTAGTGTTACTGAAGAGTGACGATGCAGGAAGAGCCCCAAGAACACCCTTACAGTGGGATTATTTTTTTGGCCTTGCTCCCAAAAGGCTTCCCAACAAGCCTAGCTGCCCAGAGACTGAATACCTCCATGCCAGCAAACATCCCTTGAGCTGCAGGCTCTAGAGCTTGGCCGGCAGCCCTGCTAGCTGCCAGCACACCTGCCAACTCAGCGTGGCTCCTTTGAGTGGCTTTTTACAGGATGCTACTGACTGTTCCAGCCCCACTGTGTCCCCATTATCAAGACTGTCCCACATCTGCTCATCCCCTTCCTCCCGCAGAGGCTGCTTCCCAGGGCTGCTCTAGCCAAATGCCTTGTGAGGCCAGAGAATCTATACCGAGCATGGTGTGGGAGACGGGGAAGGTGATGGTTGGCTGCCCGGTCATCCTCCAGCGGCTGCAAAGGTAGGACAGGTCCGTCCTCAACATCTCCACAATCATCTTGTTGTCGAGAGCCAGATAGAATTGCTGCTGGTCAATAAACTGCAAGGACAGCAGGAGACATGAGTGGCCCTTCCTGCAGCAGGTCCCTTTGGTGCCACCCACATCTTCCCACAGGTGCTCAGCCAGGCCAGCCACACAGTGCACCCAAGAGAGATGTTCCTTTGCACCGACAGCTCATCCCACCTTACCTAGTACATGCCAATACAGTCTAGCAAGGCAGCCTCAACCCCCAAGAGCAGCTACTGGCCACCAACAACTAAGAGAAGGTTAACACTACAGCTCAGCAGTAGCATCACCCAGGCCCCACACAGCTGGTCTATGCTGTGCCTATCCCAAGCAAATAGCCACTTCTCAGATTGCCAGGCTTGCAACCTTGCTTGTCCCCGCACCATGCTGGACAGAGGGAACAGAGGGATCCCTGTCCTGCCATCAGCCTCCTCCTGGTGTCCTTGTCAGGGTGAGCAAAAAGATTTTCACCCAACACTGATCATCAAAAGGCTGAAACCATCTTCCCAGCATGCACGCAGCCAGGACCACCAACTCTGCTGCTTCATGCCATGGAGCTGGGCCTGCTCTGCCCTCCCAGGTTGTTCAGAGGGTGTTGGGCCACCCCTGAAAATAACTTGAGCACTCAGCCAGTGCAGAAACCTCTTGCCCAGTTGCAGATCGCATGACAGCTGTGAGTGAGCCCATGCAATGCCACCCACCTGCGGGGTAAAGGTAAAGATGCTTTTCCTGATGTTGTAGAGCTTGGAGGTCCCAAGGACGCCCATGTGCCGGTAGGGCCGTCCTGTCAGGCACATCTGCTTGTTGCGGCCTAGGCGGGCAGGAGAAGGAAGTTTTAGTGCAAGCCTCCTTATGAAAGGTATGCAGCAGCAAACAGAGACAGGTCCCTGCACTACTAGCCAGCATGAAAAGGCTGGTTTTGTGGCTGGGGTACCCAGGACCCTGTGTCAAGCTGGCACAGCTCTAAGGGACAGTAATATTCTGTTACCCAGCCCTGCACAGGGGGCTAGACACCCAGGCCCTCCCCATGGACTCCTGCTGAAACAGGAACATACAGCCCATCCTGACCTTCACAACATGCCACACCTCCGGGTCTCTGGGGATGTCAGAAGCTGGGGCAGGGCCTGGGGTTTCCCACCCTGCACAGGGCTGGCCTCTCAAAGCTGACAGCTCCGTCAGCGTTCCCATTGCTCCTGGATCACTCCCAGAGCCCAGGATGGTGCAGCAGCAGCATGGCCGCTTGGACATGTCAGCCCTGGCAAGCTGCCAGGCTGCTCCTCTGCCCCCTTTGCCTGTGTCACGCTAAGCCTTTTGGTGGCTTAAATTAGGCAATGCATGCAGCCTACGGTGGATCAGGTTTCTCCTTTGGCTGGGTCTCCAGCTCCTGCACAAGCCCCATGCCCAAGGGGTTGCAGTATCAGGGAAGGTGCGTGCAGAACTCTGGAGCACAACCTCCCCTCACACTCAGCCCTGCCAACCCTCCAACAACAGCTGTCCTGCCTGAGCTACAGGCTTCCCTCAGACAGGGACTGCCAGGGGACCCTTCTCTAGGGTCTGGCTTGCCTCCCCCATTGAGATCTGGGTACAGGAACCAAAGCCACCTCCTGCCCACACCAGGTCCATCCTAGCACAGATCAGAGCCTCTGCCTATCCCTAGGGCAACTGTGAAACTGCAATGCCAAAGCTTTCTTCGCCCTTTCAGAATCACCTGGAACATCACTGCCTGCCACCTCAGTTCTCCTTGGGCAAGAGTAGCTTTACCAGGCCCAGGAATGGGTGGCAGAGGTGCCAGGCAGAGGGTATCAGGGCAGGACATTGGTAAAAGCAGGAGCGCCAGGGGACGAGACAGACCCTTCTGCACCCTCCTTGCTGCAGGAGCAGGGAGCCCAACTCACCCAGCCGGGCATAGATGTGGCTGAGGATGCGAGCAGGCTGCACTCTGATGGGGTAGACATCTGCTACAGTCTCCACGTTGATGTCCTCCTTCCTCAGGATAGCCTTGATCCCCTCCGTCTCTGCCAGGATACACACTGTGGAGGGTGGAGGAGAGGCTCAGTGTGGTAGGGGCACAATGGTGTGACAGAACTGCCCCTGGGCTTTGTGGACACCTACAAGGTGCCATGTCATGTAGAGACAGCTGTCTGGGGTCCCTTTGGGAATCAGTTCCCACTGCAGAGGTCTGTCTTGCTCCTCCCAACACTCTCCACACCCAAGCCTTTCCTGCTGAGCAGCAGAAGGACAGGAGAGTTTTCAACCTCTCTGCAGAGGAGGCTATAGCAGGTGATATTTCCCTGGGGCAACCAGGGTGGAGTGGAAGGACTTGCACCCCATCTTATACCAACCTTGCCAGGGCTGAGATCTGGTTGCACTGGTAGCCACCCAGCAAGCAGAGCCACCCTAGAGCCAGCCCTGTGAATTCCCCATGGACAGAGTCCCCAGGCCTGCCAGGTACAGAGGTATGGGGTTGGTCCCTTTCCCTCACCTTGGACCACCACATCAGGCTTGGGGACAGTTGCAAACCGACGGTTGAGGGGATCTATTTCACCGGGAGCTAGAAATCCCTGAGGAAAAAGAGGTATGAGGAGATGAACATTTCTTGGGCAGGGTAGAATGGGTGATACCTATGGACAACCCACCTTTAAGAGATCCCAGGAGATGGAGGTGACAATTTCACTGTGCTAGGTGGCTCAGAGTGGCAGCATTTGCCCCTTTCAGAGCTCTAAGCCTGGCCCCACAGCCCTCCCCATCACCAGGGGTGAGCATACCTCAGCCATCAGGCAGCCCAGGATGTAGAGGGATTGCCCCCACATGAGTGGCAGCTTGCCCATGGGTATCCTGTCCACAGTGTGAGGGTTCCTGTACTCCTCATCCACCTGGAAGACAAGCCAGAAGGTCAGTGAGGGATCCACAGAGACAGGATGCTGAAGGAGGCATCATAATTTCATTTTGAAGTCCAGCAGTTTAAGGCTTAAAACAAGAGCCTAGGAAAGCATTTACCCCACAGGATCCCAAATATCAGACAATAGATGAGCTGGTCAGACTGAGTTTGGGTTTCCAACATGGGCCATCCTACAGGAACAACTGACATGCCCCAGGAGCACCAGGACAATACTCTCAGATGCTGGTGAGAAGAGCATCTCTTCTGTACCACCTGGGCACCACAAGGCTGTTGCTTTCAGCCCAGGCCCACACAAACACCCTCACCACTAAACGGGAGCTCAGCACAACCTCCTCAGCCCAGGACTGAGTCCTGAGCTCTCAGAGGACTCTGACTTCAGGCCAGCAGACTATCAGCAAAGCACCCTTGTGTATGGGGACAAGAAATGCTTTGGGGAAAAAAACAAAACCAGTTTATTTATCCAACATGGGTTTAGAACAGCTCCAAAACACACTTTTTTTACGTGGGGTTTCCAGGTAAAACACGTACTGCTTTACTAAAAATTTGGGTTAATAAGCAGTTAAAACTTAATTATCTGGTAATGAGACATTCCCGCTCCCACTGTAGCTCAGGACCACTTACCTTATCCGGTGGAACGCTGTATAGCTCTGGCATCAGGCGCACCCCATTCTTCCCCTTGATGAGAACCCCCTCAAGGGCTTCCCGGTACTCCTGCACCTGAGGAGGGAGTAGAGGTGATCTGCCCCCCAGTCACAGCTCCCTGCATCCTTTCCCCGCATGCCTCCCTTGCCAGGAACTTCTTTCCACTGTCCCAGCAGGTCCTGCCACCCTTACCTGCTCCGTGTTTCCACTGAAAATCCCATCAATGAGCAAGTACGCCCAGAAGAGAGGCCACTCACACTCAATGTTCTCAAACAGCTTCAGCTCAGCAGGTTCATAGTAGAGGCGGTTGGGGTCCTGCAGGGAGGACGTGACAGCACATCAGATGGTGGGTAGCAGGATCCCCTCAAACTGACAGGGTTCCTACACCCTGCAAGACCCCAACTTCAAATGCTGTCCCAGTACTTCTCTGCAGACGATGGCCAAGACAGCTGAAAAACAGTTTCACCTCCAGGCATCCTTTCCATCAGACATCCCCTCCCTAGCTCCCCGCACTGATGCCAAAGGGATTCACCCTTCCTGGGCAAAGGGAGCCTACCCAGTCCCCAGAAGAGCACCCCAGAGCCTTGTACAACAGCACAACATCCCCAGCACTGCACTGGGGACACCTGCGTCCCTGTTGCCTTGCCTGCTCTGCCCCAGCCCCTCAGCACCTGCCTCCTCCAGCATCATCAGGCTGGCCCCACAGGGCTACAGAACAGGGTCCCTACTGCCAAATGGTGCAACTGTGAACTTGACACAAGGAAAGTGGTCGAGATGGAGCGCTGCCTTTACTGAATCCTCTCACCTCAGTGGTGTAATGCCCCAAAGGACCTACACTCAACCCTCCCTGGTAATTGCTTTAATTAACTCTGGTACAGAGAAGGGAGAGAGCTGGCCTCAGCAGACTGTCAGGCAGAGAGGACAGCAGGGACAGAGGGAGATGTTTTCTACAGTGCCTGCACACTGGCCACAAGCTCCCAAACTCCCATTTGACTCCAGCCAGCTGCAGTGCCTCTGCAGGCAACGCTGCCCTTCCCATGCCTCACGGCTCCCCAGAAGTAATCCAAGGCTTTGCACATTGGCAAAGCTTGTGAGCGCTGGGAAAGTCAGCGCTGGAGATGCTGCTGCTCTTCTCTAGCTCTGGAGAGACACAGGAACACACGCTGCCTATTATGGTCAGGTCTGAAGAGGTGCAGCAGAAGAGAAGCATTGAGAGGCACTCATGCCCAAAGAAGCACCACCAAGTTATGGGCCCAACAGCCAGTGATGATTTAAGAGCCTCTAAGCACCACTTCCTGGTTCTGGGTTTATCAAATGCGACTGTTGCTTATAAAATTTTCCTGTTTTCCCCTCCCCAAAGCAGCAGAAGAAAGTCTTTGTTCTGTTCACTCCACTGAGAGCCAAGTGTGGCAGTACACAAGCTGCCTGCTGTCCTGGAGGAGGCAAAAGCAGCTTTGTAACCTCCAGTGCTGTGGCAGAGCTGAGGTCATCAGGTAGGAGCACTGTGTGGTTGCCTCCAAAGGCCACTGTCCCTCACTCAGGGCTTGTGCAGCCCCAGGAGAGCCAGGGAAAGAGCCCACCTCAGTAGGGCTCCCACACAGGGCAGTGGTCCTGTCTTTCCCCAACACCACCAGGTCCCAAGATGCAGGCAAAGCCAGCCTCTGTCGATCTGCTATGGGCATAGGTGGGATGTACCACCTCTGTAATGGGCTCTGGCATTTTAGGAAGCCCTGTATAGACCCATGACACTGCCTGGAGCTACTCATCTTCCCAGTGCTCTCCATCGCAGCCTTTGCACTGCAACTGCAGGGGCTGCAAACGCAACCCAGGGCAGCTGCTGCTTGGCACTCAAGTTCTGGCAGGTGGCAGGCCTGGGGACACTTACCTCTTTGGGCGTCCTGTATCCATCCCGGAGGAAGCGGCAGCAGCCGTAGCGGCCCTAGAAGGGAGGGAAAGAGGTGCTGAACAGGAGGCACAGTATGAGATACCTTGTACATTCAATGCAGAAGCACAGGGAGGGTATTCTCCAGCCAAATATCCCCTCACTCGCTCACCTACTGCTCAGGCACCATGTTCACAGCCTAGGGCCACAGCTGTTTCTTTGCATACCTCTGCCACAAGTCACAGAGACTGTGAGAGGACATGCCCCAGCGCTCCCTTCCCGAGCACATTTTTGGGGAGAAAAGGGCTACAACAATTTGAACTGCAGCTGTCTCTTGGGAAGGGTGAGATGAGGGCAGAGCTGCTCACCTGCAGCTTCGTGATGATCTCTTGCTTGGTGATTTCCACCAGCCCGCTGTCCTCCACAGCGAATGCTGGGTAGGAGATGACAGAGAGCACACTGGCATCCACCTCCTTGGATGTGGAGGCCCTGGGCAGCATTGAGTGAAGGATGGACTGGACAAAGCGGAAGTAGTGGTGGTTAGGTTGCCGGGCCACGCATTGTTCACACCGCAACCCCAGCAGACTGCAGTTCATCCTGCAATGGTGTAAAGCCCGTGCAGGTCTCACCTGACAGTGCTGCACCTCATCTGACAGCACCCTTATCACCGACTGCGGGCCTCCTTTTGCTCCAAAGAGATCCAGCTCATCCAGTGCCTCCAGGGCAGCCTGCAAGCAGGGTGAGACCCAAAGCAGCAAGTCCATCACCATGCTGTTCATCTGTAAGAGCTCTCACCCTGTGCCAGCCCCTCTTGTGTAATGCACTGCCCAAATTTAAACCCTGCTGTTGCTGCAGAGCACCCCCATTCAGAATGTGACCACATCTCCAAAGCCACAGGTAGCCAGACATCAACAAGGCCCTGGACACTTCTGCCACACACCCCAGTTAATTTCTCATTCCCAGTTCAGGCAAGACTCAGGCAAGAGGGGCAGAGTTTTAACCCAGCACACAATGGGGAAGGTCTTTCTCCCCAGGAACCTATCACTGCATGGGGCACAGACTCTCAGTAATTCGACATGTCCAGCCTTCCCTGTAAAAAAGCAGCATGTGGCCACCAATGGTCCCCAGCATAGAATCACAGAATAGATAGCCTTGGTTGGAAAAGACCTCTAAGATCACCCAGTCCAACCATTAACCCAGCACTGCCCAGTCACCGCTACCCCATGTCCCTCAGCACCAAATCTATACGGCTCTGAAATCCCTCCAGGGGTGGGGACTCCACCACTGCCCTGGGCAGCCTGTGCCAGTGCTGGGGAACCGTTTCAAAGAAGTGTGTCCCAATATCCAATCTAAACTTCCCCTTGTCCTACCACTGTTACTGTTAGCATCTGCCCAGCATGTCTCCCCAGCTCACCTTGGCCATGCCGACGGAGCTAGCGTTCAACTCAGTGATACCCTGGTTCGTCTTGTCCCCACGCTCCCATATCCCAAAGTCCTGCGTAGATGCAGTGGCACATTGGAGCAGGCACCAGATCACAGCACACCCAGAAAGCCTTCAAATGCCACCCATCAGTGGTGGTCCCAGTAGGTGCCTTGGGACTCTGCCCACTAGGGCTCAGGAGGGACCCACAGCTGCCCCTCGACACCAGCGCACCCCTGGGACATGCTCCCCTTCCCCAGCACAGACTACCCACCGCAGTTTTGTAGGCTGCTTCAATGTAGAACACAAGGTTCTGAATAAAGTTTACTTCATCCAGGCTGTGAATTATGTGGAGGCCTGAAGCAGGGGGAAGAATTCACATTAGTCATTCCAAGCCCACAGGCATCCCTAAGGAAGGGGCTGCAGTAACCCAGGATGCATGCCTCCTCCTCACTGCACACCTGCCCCATGGGAGCCATGTCCTGACTGGCTCCCATCCCCACTCCCACCTCCCTATGGCAGCTCTGGGGCTCGAGGCAAACAGGGGCTCTTCGAGAGATGGACATCAAGGGACCCAAATTCACCTCAGGTGCTATGAGCATAGGAAAACAGCGAGGTGGGGGAGGCCATTGCAGCAGCTTGGTACCTGGGAAGCTGCACCCAAACTGAGAACATGGAGAGCCCTAGAGTTCAGCATGCTCAAATCTGAAATGGCATCCCCCGACATCGTCACCTGAGGCCGTCATTTGAGCCAGCATGAGCAGGTAGAGGGAGGTCGCATCCATCTGTAGGTGACCCCACTCGTGGTCTCCCACCACAGTGGCACAGGTGTGGGTGTTGTATTTGGCATGCAGGCAGTCCTTGGTGCTCTGGCTGTACTTGAACGCCTCCACCTTGTCCACCTTGAGAAGTGCAAGGAGATGGAGGGGTTCACCAAACCCTGTCTCCAGAGAGGTCTGGCAGTTCCAGAGCCAAAGGGCTGCCCCGTGTTGTCAGCCCAGCATGTGGAGCCATGCCTGGCAGGGCAGAAAGCCTGCAGCCCCTGGGCTGAGCCCCTCCATGCCGCGAGGCAGGGAGTACAGGTTCACATGTGAGCCTAGCACAGGGCTGCAGACGTGGAGGGCCCACAGCCAGTTACACTGTGTGGAGAGGAAAGAGTCATCCCAAATGCCCTCAGGGAGAAATGCTGTGGAGTCCCAGTGCCAGCCAGGCCACAAGACAAGGAGCAGCTGGCAAAGGCTCCACTGGCCGCAAGCCTGCAGCACTGTGACATCCATCACACTAGGGACAGATGCCAAGTCAGAGCTTATTTCAAGACTTGCTGGAAGGGGGCCTTCCTTCCACTTGTCAGGGAAGGCTGGGGAGAGCTGGCACAGCTGGGACTGACCATCTATGTGGCAGAGCTGGGCTTCAAGGAGACCACTCGATTCTTGGAGGTGCTCCTCAGCCCCTACCTGTCTCATCATGCACTGGAGCAGCCCCCGCATCAGCTTCACCACGCTCTGCAGGAACAAGGAAAACAGCCTCGTTAATCCCCATGCAGCCAGGAGAAGCCCTGACTCAGGATCAGCTGGCTGCTGACCTTTGCGGGGCTCTGGCATCTGTAACCAGAGTCCCTGCTCACATTTCCATGGCCCCCTGCTCCTTAGGCGACAGCAGAAGGCAACAAGATTTCTTGGCCTGCCAGCAAGGCTGAGCTGCTCCGTGGGGCAGGGGGAGGGAGGGCATGGCTGCAGGACACAGTTCCCCAGCCCCTGGGGAGAGGGTCTGTGTCCCCAGACCATCCCAGAACCAGAGGGCTGGACCATCCAGCTGGGCTCCAGCACACTCTGGGAAGAGCGGACTCTGACATGCCTTCCTAAGGCCCCCTGCATCTGGGGGCAGCCCTGTCCATGTCCTCACTGCACAGCCTCCGGTGGCCGTGTGGCCCCAGAGCTGGGCTGTGCCAAAAGCAATCAGCCGGGAGGTGACAGCCGACTCCCCGGTACCACCGGCCAGGCATGGACGGACAGCGCAGGCCTGCCCTCCTGTCGGCTCCCCCCTACCTGCTCCAGCTCGTAGGCCTTGGCCTTGTCCTCGTCGCGGTCAGCATTCTTGCGGTAGGCCAGGCCCAGCCCCCAGACGGCCAGGATGCTGTAGACGTTGTCCCGGACCCAGGCATCCCTGTGGTCGGCGCTGGCGGGGAGCAGGCCTGTCACAGCGTCCTGCGGACGGGGAACACACCGAGGGGCCGCGGCCCCCTTCCCCAGTTAACTCCGCCTGAACCGGCCTGAAGGGTCAGGCGGCGGCTCCCCGTGCCCAGGGGCCGTCGGGGCGCACCGCGGCCCCGCGGCAAGGCGGATTCTGGCCCTCCCCACCCCGGGCAGGCTCCGCACCTGGTGCCGGAGAATGGTCTGCTGCACCAGGCGCCCGTAGCCATCCAGCCGCACACCCGAGTCGCTACGGCTGCGCATGGCGGCGGCGGCGGCGGCGGCGAGGGGACCGGGCGGGTGCGGCAGGCACCGGCACTCAGGGGACCGCCCCGCCCCGGGTCCTGGCAGCGCCTCCGCCCCTCCCCGCGGCGCCGCCCGCCCGCCCACTGCCGCCCGCAGCGCCGCCCGGAGCACCGCGGCACCTCCGGAGCGGTGTCCCCGCCCGCGCTGTCCCGCGCCCCCCTCTGGCGGTGGCCGTCCCAGCCCGCGAGGCGCTCAGTACCAAGCGGGCAGGACCCGCTGCCATGGCGGCGCCGGGGGAGGCGGCGGGGGGCGTCCCTTGCGCGCGGAGGCCGCCCAGCGGTGCGGGCGGGCACGCGGAGCAGTGTGGATTGGGCACGCGGACACGTATGCCGGTGTGCGCGTGCGGATGGGCGCAAGGACACGCGTGCAGGTGTGGGTGCGTGCACAGACACGCACATGGGCAGAGATGTGGACGTGTCATAGGTGTGGACATGCACACGCAGAGGCATGGCCATGCACACGCATGCACACATGCGGGTGTGCACGCATGCACACACCTACCTGCACAGGCATGTGTGCACTGGCAGACCCATGTGCTCACACATACATCCATGCACACACGTATGTACACACCTGTGCATACATACTCTTGCACTTCCACATGTACACAGCACACACACGGCACATACAGGCACACACACACAGAGATAGAGGAACACATGCACATGCATATATATGTACATCCATGTGTATACACACATATACATACCCACATACATACACATGCACATCTATACACGCATAGACATACGTACACACAAGCACACATATACTTCCTATGCACATACGTAATCATATGCACGTACACACACATGTATGCACACACATAGGCACAGGCATATATATACACTTACATGTACAGGTGCAGGCAGACATGCATACATATGTGTGCACACACACGCACTGGCAGTGTGCAGGTGCAGTGGGCTCCTGGGGACCCCAGCACACACCCCCCTCAGGACCCGTTTGGACAGATGGGAGCCAAGTGGGTACTGTGGCAGCCTCAGCACCCATTGGGTGAGAGGCAGGAGCCCGTGGGTCACCCTGTGCCACCCTGGGGTGCACATGCCCTGGCACCTGTGTAACCTATCTTTGCACAGGCGGGCAGGGGCAGGAAGCTGCTGGATGCAGGGAGCAGAGCAGCGAGTTTATTGCTTGCACAGAACATCCAGAGCGGCAGAGCCACAGCACTGCCCCAAGGGGCTCGGGGGCACAGCCCTTCCTGGGCCCAGTGCTGCAGGGCATGTGATTGCCAAGAAGTCCTCTCCCAGTGGTGAGAGCATGGCGCAGCCTGGTCTCTGGTGGTCCCAGTGCTGCAGGTTGAGCTTTCCTGGGGCTGCCAGTGTCTGTCAGCACTCCTATTGTGGTACAGCACAGCGCCTGGCCCTGTGGGTCAGAGCACCCCTGAGCACTGTGCCAGGGTCCCTGGAGGGGGGGCATCCCTGGGCTGGGGGCACCTGGAGTGGGGGGGGGGCAAAGCTGGGCTTTGCTAGGGCTCGGCCACGAGGGGTGCCTAGGCTATGGGCACAGGGACTAGGGGACACCAGGACTGGGGTGCATAGGAGGTTCCTGGGCTGAGGGCAGCAGGAAGGTGGAGGGGCATACAGGTGGGGGGTCCCAGGGTGGAGAACTTCCAAAGTGGAAGAGGATTGTTGGGTTGGGGTACTTGTGGGCCCCACAGCTGGGGACACTGGGGTACTTGGGGGGGTCTCAGGGCTGGAGACACTGTGGAGATGGAGATCCGTGCGGGGTCCCAGGGATGCAGACTAGGTTGGGCCGGGGGGGCAGGCAGGGGTTCCTGATCATCTGCAGGCTTCAGTAATGCGCTCAAGGCTGTGCCAGCAATGGGCACCCAGGGGTCTGCTGCCCACCATCCTCCAGAAGGGTGCCATATGGGGCAGCCGGGGGACCATGTGCCCCCCTGCCCCCCAGGGCTCCTGCAGCACCCAGAGGGGTGGATGGGGCAGGGAGGGGGGTGCCAAGCACCCCGGCCCTCGGCGCCCACCCCCCCGTGCCCAGACCCACCTGAAGGGAGCTGGGGAGAAGCAAGAGGAGGGAGAGTAGCAGCGCCAGGCCAGTGGCAGTACCCAGAGGGGCAGGATGGGCCCCACTGGTCCTGCCACCTCGGATGGTGCCCAGCACAATGAGGGCTGAGGCTGCCATGGTGCCACCAACTACGTCCGGCCAGTGTCTCCACTGGGCACTGCTCCTCCCTGGTCATGGCCCTGCACAAATATTTGAGTGGCCTCAGGCAGCAGGACAGTCCCTTGTCAACCCCCCTTCCCCACCTTGGCTTGGGGCAGCCAGCACCTCTGTAGGGCATCCACGTGGTACCCATGAGGCAGCTGGTACCTAGGCATCACCATCTGCCTCCAGGTACAACCCCTAGCAGGGTGCCCAGGGGATGGTTGCACTCCACAGCTGTGTGAGCTCCACACCTGGTGTCCCCATGCACAGCCAGCAGCCCCACAGGCAAGGCCCCTGCTAAACTGCAGGGCAGGGAAATGCCCCCAAAGCTGGGGCTCCTGGTGCTCCCTGCAGAGTTGACGCCAATGGAGTGCCAGGCTGTGTCCGAGGGGTTTGCATGGCTGTGGAACCTGCAGGACAAGCTGCCCCCCAGGATGCACCAGGGCACTGTGGCAGGGGCCCTGCACCCTCCACTCAGCTCTGCCCTGGCAGCTCCAGCACTGACACAGGCACAGTGCCAGGGTCAGCTGGGGACAGCAGCTCTTTCCCTGAACTGCTGCTTCTTTGTCCCTTTGGCAGTGCCTGTCCTGCCAGCAGTGCAGAGTAGATCACACTGCTGGGGCAGCCCCCCAGCATCTGGGGGTACCCAGGTAAGGGGTCCAGCCCAATGGGCACCAGAGCCCACTGGCACAGTGCGTACAAGAACACAGGGCCATCCCTTCCCTGTCTACCAGCCCCAAAGTTTCTACCCAGTTCTGGCAGAGTGACAAACCCCGGTGCCCATCTGTCTCCAGGCGCTCAGGAGGTCTGAGGGGTGCCCACAGCAGGCTGGCATGCAGGTCCCTGCCAGGGGCAGTACCAGGCACTAGCACCCAGTGGTGCCCAGGGCTGGGAGTCTGCCCAGATCCCATTCCCATGCCTTTCATCATCACTCACCTAGATGAGTCAATACCACACGCTTAATGATTGACAAGGAAAAATCTTCCTCCTGCGGTCAGGCCCGTGAGCTTCCAAAAAAGCAGAAGACATTACCCTCTCCACAACCTCCTGGCTGGAGGTGGCCAGGATGCAGCCCACTGGGAACAAGGGGCAGGAGAAGAGCCTGGGGCTCTGCAGCTTCTCACTCTGCCAGAACTGGGTAGAAACTTCAGGGCTGGTGGACAGGGAAGGGATGGAGGGTGGCAGGACCCTGCCCCACAACAAACACCCACAGGAGGGAAGAAGTGCTGAAACATCCCTGTGGATCTTGGGCCAGCAATAACAGATAGGGCTGGCGGCCAAGTGAGAGATGAGACCCTGAGGATGCAGGCACAGTACTCAGATGGCAGTGCCACCGAGCACTGAGGACAAGGATTGCAGCTGCCACCCATGCCTTGCTGCTCAAAGAAAGGGAACTTTGCCCCAGCTTTGCAAACACAGGGTATCATGCCCAGGACCAGGCAGGTTTGCCTGCAGACAACTTCCCAAAATAACTCTGGCAGCCAAATGCCTTGTTCACAGTGACAGACAGCCCAGGAACACCCAGCTCACTGGCCCCCCCTTGGTTCCCCAAGAGCTGCCCCATATAGAGGGATGTGGAGCACCTCTTGTCCCCAGTCCCACCAAGGCAGCTGCTTGCAGCCACATCTGATCCCCCCTGCTACAGCTCCTGCTTGAACCATCTGGGATTCACCCCCAGCACACTGCAGTGAGCAGCACCTACCTGCTCCAGTGTGAGCACAAAGGTGGCTGCACAGTCTGTCTCAGGGGGCATCCACTGCACTCCAGGGACAGAGCAAGGACAGGCCAGGATGGTCTTTAGCAAAATCAATCCATTTATTTAGTTACACAGTCAGCAATAAATACAGGAAAGACAGCGGCAGGGGTGCTGGGAGTGGGACCAACTCCTCCAGGAAGAAGGACAGGCCGGGAGCCCAGCAGAGCCCAAGCCCCATGGGACAGTGAGGGTGCAAAAAGGTAGAGGGACACTGTGACAACGGTCTGACCCCCGGGACAGGGTGAGACCCAAGCCCTGCTAGAGGGCAAGACAAGGAGGTGAAGGACAGGGGTGGCACAGGAAGCAGTGGGCAGAGCCCAGCACAGGCAGCTGCCTGGCCCCCCAGTATTGGGAACAAACTGGAGGGACCGGATCTGCCAGCTTTTCACAGCCCCCACAGCGGAACTGTAGGAGAGGAGAGGGGCTTTCCCTGCCCCACCCCCCCAGCCCAATTCCCAGCCCAGTGAGATGCTGCTGCAGCTGGGACTAGACAGGATGGGGGTGCATGTGAGCCAGGAAGGAATCCCACAGGAAGGGTTGTGCCAGATACTGACAGCACCAGCTTGGTGCCAAGCAGAGACACACCTTGACCACTCACCCTCCCTGCCCTGGCTCCACCAGGGGACTCCCAGCCACCTCCTAAGAGCTTTGTACTCCAGTCCAGGGACCCAGCTCTTCTCTGGTAGCATTAGGCCAAGTCCCTTCACCCCCCAAAAACAGGCAGTGGCCATGGGGCTGCAGGAAGGACAGATGCCACAGGGCAACCGCCCCAGCACAGGCTCCTGCCTTTAAAAACCTACAATTTACATAAAACTGCCATTGTAAAACCTTCCCGCAGAGCGGTGCCACGTGGAGTGGGAATGAACCCGCCCCACGCAGAGCAAGACAAACCCTAAGTCCAGATACATCAGGGACAGGCAGAGCCTGGGGGTGATGTGCTGGGGCAGCAAACATTACCGGCAAGTGCAGGATTCTGCAATCATGTTCTCGTACTCCTTGTAGAGGATACCACCGTCACGCTCAATCATGAGGACACTGATGGGGCTGTAGCGGTAGGGGACGCAGGAGGGCCGGGGCACGTTGGCATCCACCAGCTGGTGGACAAAGCTCTGCACCACAGCATGATTGGGTGCATGGTAGTCGTAGCGGAGCAGATGGGGACAAGTGCCCTTGCAGTAGCGTGGGTTGTAGCGGTGGGGAGCGATGATCCAGTGGTCCCAGCCCAGCTGGGCAAAGCTGACGGGGAAGGGGCGCAGGGAGCAGTCACTCTTCTCCCCTCCCTGCTCACGCAGGTAGCCAGGCAGATCGTGGGCCAGTGTTCCTGTGTCACGCCGATGCCGGTGGGGCTCTGCTGATGGAGGTGCCAGCCCAGCCCGGGTGTCGTTGAGATAGAGGAGGAGGAAGGGCTGGCTGGGGGCCAATGGGGCATTGTGGCCCCCTGTCCGGCCAGCACGCACACAGATATGCCGCAGCGCCAGGCTCCTGATGCTGCCATTCCTCTGCACCAGGTAAGGGGCAATGTCCACCTCGGCCCAGCCATGGCGGGGGCGGGTGGCAGGGCTGAGCAGCACCCCGGGTGCCTCGCTGATGGCTGCCAGCTCCAGGGCACAAAGGAGGCGGCCGTGGGCCAGTGGCAGGCTGGGCAGGTAGACCATGGTGGCTCTGAGGAGGTGCTCAGCCTCATGCTGGCCCTCCAGGCGGTAGGTGAGGGGCTGCACGTACCAGCGACCTGCAGGGAAGCAGCAGTCAGTGTCCTAGTACAACACTGCAGGCACCATGCAAGCGCAGCCTTCTCCCAGGGTGCTGCTGCAGCCCCGCACAGCACAGCAGAGCTTGTGGCATCACCACCCTCAAAGCCCATAACAGCCAGGTGCCCCAGCACAAAGCAGAAGCCTCAGCAAATAGCAGCCGTGTACCACAGTTTGCTGGTGGGGTGAAGGTCAAAGAGCAGCTGGGACAATGCCCATCCTCTGCACCAACACCACTGGCCTGGCACTGCGTCGGGCAAATGGGAAGGGGAGAGAAACACACAAAGCCATCGATGCCCTTGCCCATCTCGCTCCCAGGGCGGGGAGAGCCTGGGCCCCCTGCCAAGTGCAACCCCACAGCCAAAGGCAGCCCCACAAGGCACAGGACATGCCAGCCCTGTCTGGGACAGTATAAAGAGGGGGAAGGAGGCAGACAGGGACCCCCCCCAAGGGCTCAAGCCCACCCCACGAGCTCTGCTAAACCCCTGCACTGCTCTTGGTGCCTGCCTGCTCCTTACCTGCCCAGGGCTGACCCCCATGGGAACTGGCCCGGATCAGGCGGATGGTGTTGGTGCCGAGGCTGCGGCCATGGCGGGGTCGCCCTTCACGATCAGCAGCACGCCGGTACAGGTTCAGCATGTAGTGCAGGGGCTGCCTGCTTGTCGGCCCTGCTGGCCAGCCCCGGCTGCCTGGTGCCCGCACTTGCAGGGCCTGCAGGAGGGGCAGGGGTGGGAGAGCAGGCAGGGAGCCAGAGGACAGCAGGGACTGGTTTGCAGCCCAAGAAAGGTGGGCAGCAAGGAGGAGGAGGCTGGTAAAGGGATGGAGCAAAGCCATGGTAGTTGTAGCAGGGGGTGGGGGGGTGGGAGGGGGGGCGGTGGTGAGCAGGGCAAAGTGAGGCTGACAGGCAGCAGGATCAGGAAGAGCCTGCAGTCATGCTGCAGAGAGCTGGTCGTGGTCACCAGCAAAAAGAGACCCCAGGGTGCTGCCAGCTGCTGTCAAGCCACGACAACCATGCCAGCTGCTTCAGCTTGGCACAGGAACAGAAAGGCTGGGAGGGCTCTATATGCAAAAAGGGGTACAAATTCCAGACTAAAACCCAGACCAGGGGCAAAGCCAGCCAGACAAGAGCCTGGCTGCAGGGGCTGTAAAAGTGCTGGGGCCGGGGCCAGAAAGTGGGGTGGCAGGGTGTGAAGTGGGATGGGTGGGGAGGACCAGCTCACTCAGCCCACCTGCTCTTGGCCCAGCCTCCTCCTGCAGGGTAAGAGGCCCCACCCTCGTGGCCCATTTTAAGGCATGGCCCCAATCAGGGTTTAAAGGGCCAGGAGCTCCCTGGCTCCCAGGGGAGGGGAACTGGAGCCCGGTCGGGTGCTCTGCTCTAGTGAAAGCCCTTCCAGCTTCCCCCCCCCCCCCCCCAACTCATGTCAACTCTTCGACAGCGGGCTTGGCACCTTTGTGCCCATTGCTGCAAGCTGGTACTCACTGCCCAGAGCAGGCAGGGAGCCTGGAGGTCTGCTTCCAGATCCTGCAGCACAGCCAGGCTTCCCAGTGCCTCACTTTCCCCAGTGGAGAGGTGGACACCACCACCAGGACTGTGGCACTGAGGCACACGGGTGGGCAGAGCGACTCAGAGCCCAGTGGTGCCGAGCGCGGCTTTGTCAGCCGGTGGTACCCACACTGCGGGTATTGCCATGCCTGCAGCTTTGCCAGGCTTGGCCCTCCCAGCTCAGAGGTCTTTCTACCAGCACCTGCCCAAGGCTGAGGGGTTGCAAGGATGACGTCCATATTCTTGCTGGCATGGGTTATTTGAGGCATTGCTGTTACAGGGAACATTGCCCCCAGCCCCAGTGCTGCTCTATGGCTCCATGGTGCTTGCTCAAGGCTGGCTGTGTGGGTGCACCACAGAGCGGGGTGGGGGCAGCCACGGCCCATGCCCCCAGCAGAGTGCCTGGTGCAGTGCCCAGCCCTATAGGACACTGTGAGAACCACTGGTGCAGGCATAAGTACATTGGGGGTGCTAGGGGGGCGTGTTGGTGCCTGCCTTGCCCTGGGTGCTGCCCACCCTTCCCAGCACCAGCTGGGCATGGCAGCAAGGGCTGGGAGGGCCATGAGGGGAGGTACCGGGGCGGCGGGGGGGGATGTGGTGCTTAATGGGCTGTGGGGCCACGTGTCAAGCCAGGGTGCAGAGCTGTCATGCCTGGCCAGGCAGCCCTGGTTACTCATTTGGGAAAAGGTATGGGGGCAGGCAAGCGTGGTGGAGGCTGGGAAAAGTCTGGGCATGGCAGGAGCCAGTCATGAGTGGGGGGCACAGCAAGGAGGGCAGCAAGGCCGTGGGGGAGAGCAGGGGGATCAGGCCAGGGGTGGACATGTTGAGGCCGTACAAGGAGCGCCTTGAATTGCTGCTAGGTGGGCTCCAGCACAACAAACAGCCTGGGAACCACTCCGTCCCTATGCCCTGGGCCCCCCGGCTCAAGGACAGGGTGCATGTACTGGGCTGCCTGCAGCTGAGCTGGGCAGGGTGCAGGCAGGATTCAAGGCAGATGCCAGTGGACAGGGTCTTCCAAGAAAAACTTGAGGGACCCTGCCTGCATTGGGGCTGGGCAACCCTGGGGGTAGCTTGCCAGCCAGGCACAAGAAGCCCACCCTCCTGGGCTGCGCCCACCCAGCCTGCAGGCAGCCAGGGGCCACTGGCACTGCTGGCAGGGCAGAGCTTTCTGGGCAGCTGTGCTGTCTGGGGAGGAGATGAGTAAGAGCAGGAGCCCCAGGCGGGAAGGGGAGGAGCAGGACTCTCGGGCGCCCCCGGGAACCACTGCCAATTCACTCCTAGCGCCTCCCCAGCTACTGCCCACCACCTCCTTCCCCTGCCGCAGTTTCCCCAGAGGGGCACAGCAGCCTCTCCTGGACCTGGTGGGGAAGAGGCGGAGGTGAAATGTGGCCATGCTGCTACGCACACCCTGGGGTGCCCGGTGGGACAGGGTGGGGGCTGGAATGGGCACGTGCTCGCCCGTGGGCAGCGGGGCTCAGGGCGCCAGTGTGATTGCTGGGGCGGGGTGCCACAGGGAGCTTTTTGCCCCGGGGGAGCTGTGGCAGGTGCCACATCATCCCACTGCCACCCAAGCAGGCATCCCCTCACATCCACGAGCACTGCCAAACTGCCAGCCACACCGTGACACCATGCTGGGCTGAGCTGTGCCAAGCTGAGCTGTGTCATGCCAGGCTGAGCTGTGCTGAGCTGGCCCTAATGGTGCTGGTCCCTGGCAGTACCATATTGTGCTGGGGCAAACCAAGCCATGCTGTGCTGAACCGTGCCAGGCCAAGCTAAGCCAGGCCAGTCCATGCTGTGCTGAGCCAAACTGTGCCAGCCTTGCTTGTCCATGTGAACCTGAGCTGCACTGAGTGAAACTTGGGCCAGGCCAAGTGAAGCCAAACCAGGTCAGGCCCCTCGCTGTGCTGTACTGAACTGAACTGTGCCAGCCCTGTGTCATGCTGTGCTGAGCCGAGCCAAGCCACAACGTGCCAGCCCATGCTGGCCTCCTTGCCATTCCATGCTGAGCGGAGCCAAATTGCGCCAGGCTGAGCTGTGCTGTGCCGTGCTGAACTGAACTGTGTCTTCCCTCCATGCTGTGTCATGTTGGGCTGAGCCAGACTGAATCAAATCATGCTGGCTGGGCCGTGCCAAGCCAAGCTGAGCTGAGTAGCACAATGCTGTGTCGTACCGTTGTGTGCTGAGCCATGCCGTGAGCTGAGCCGTGCCAAGTTGTGCATGAGCTGTGCTGAGTTGTGCTGAGGTGAGCTGTGCTGTGACTGTGCTGAACTGGGCTGAGCTGAGCCATGTCAAGCCAAGCTGTGCCATGCTAGGCTGAGCCGAGCTGTGCTGTGCCTATCTGAGCTGAGCCATGCCAAGCTGAGCTGTGCCATGATGTGCTGAGCCGTGTCATGCCATGCTGAGCCGAACCGTGCGGTGCCTAGTCGAGCCAAGCCGAGCCGTGCCGCGCCGAGACGAGTCGATCGCCGCCATCCCCCCGCGCCTCATTGGCGGCGGAACAGCAGCCCCGGTGCCGGGCCAGCCCCGCCCCGCCGCTCGGCTCCGCGCCGCTCAGCCGGCGCGGGCGGCGGTGTCATTTCCTCCGCGGTGCGGGGCCGGGCCGGGCCGGGCCGGCATGGGGCAGTAGAGGCCATGGAGCGGGCCGAGGGCCGGCCCGGCGCCCCCCAGTACGTGCATGTGCAGCTGCAGGGGGGCGCGCCCTGGGGCTTCACGCTGCGCGGCGGGCTGGAGCACGGCGAGCCCCTCATCGTCTCCAAGGTAGGCGCCGCCGCTTGCGGTCCCGCGTGGGCTCCGCGGCATCCCCCCCCCCGAGGCGCCTGCGGCCCGTGGTGGGACGCGGGAGGGAGCCCCGACCGTGGGGTCGCGTGGCCCGGCGCGGCGAGGCGGGGCCGTGGCAGCCACCCGCACCCACGTCGCGACCCTGAGCCGTGGGGGCCGAGGGGCAGCCCAGGCCCGGCGGCAGGAAGGAATTCCTCTGGCACATCCGTTCGGCTGGCGGCGGGGGCGGCCCCGGCGGCCCCCTCGGTCCCGACCCCCTTCGTCCCGGCCCACCCGTGGGTGCCGCGCCTACGGGCAGCCCCAGGACCGGGCTCTGCGGGGACGTTGGGGGCCACGGGGAGGGGGGAGAGGAGTCAAACGCTCGGGTCGGGCCGTGACCTGCACAGGGGGCTGTGTCGGGGTGCGGTGCCGAGCCGGGGCGGCGCAGGGCCCAGCCTCCCGGGCCCCCTGCGCGGCCGGGAGCGGGGAGAGCGCGGGTGGGCCCCCACAGCCGCGACGTCTCGCCACGCAGGGGGTCACCGATTTCCGTGGCCCCGCCGGGGCGTCGCCGTTCTGGGAAACCCGCTGGGAGCCGGGCAGCAGCTGGGGGTGCCCAGCACCCTGTCCCCCGCGGGGACCGGCTGCGCCCCTGTCACCGGGCGGTTTGGCTGCCTGCCCGCCCGATGCCACCGTCCTGCCGGGGCCGGGGTGCCGGCGGGCTGGGCTGCGCCGCGGCCCCGGGGCTGCCTCCCTGCCCCGAGCCCTGCCGGCTGCTCCCCCGGGGCACTCCCCGCCCCGCGCGGGGACGCGGGCAGCGTGGTCTGGCCGGGGGAGCTGGAAAAGTGGGTCCGGTCCCTGCCCTGCGCCCCGGGGTGGCACCGCCGGCGGGCGGCATCCTCGGCCCTGCCCTCGACTCGCCGCTGGGCCTCGGGGTGGTGGGTCCCGGCGGGTCCGACGGCTGCTGGAGGAGGGACAGCGGGTCAGGGGGTCGTTCCCCACAGCTGATGAGGATGCGGGAGGGGGTCCTTGCAGCCGGGGGGGGGCCCTGCGCCCTCCCAGCCGGGCCGCCGCCGCCGCGTGTGCTGTGCAGACAAAGGGGGCTTGTTCCAGCGCTCTGTGCATTCAGGGGAGGGTCCCCCGGGGCGCCCGCGCCGCGGCCGGCCGAGGTGTGTGCGTGCTGGCCCGTGCGGGGAGGGGGCAGCCCCCGCTTGCGGCGCGGGGGGGCTCGGGCCTCGCGCCGGAAAGGGGAAGGGGGTCCCAGGGCTCGGAGGGACGGTTTGGCCTCCGAGCCCGCTGCAGGCAGGATCCCTTCCTGTGACAGAGCCAGAGAGTGAGGCTGTCGTGGGCTCTGTGGGGCCACTGCGTGCCCCTCCGGGCACAGGCCGCCCCCCCCCGGGTATGTTGTGGGCAAGGAGGGAGGTCTGCTTGGGGCAGGGTGGGCACAGCTCAGGCACTGCCGTGACTGTGACTCCTAAGACAAGTCTCTCCTGGGGCAGGTAGATAGTCCTGTAAGCCAGCTGGTGCCCATCATTAGGGCCCAGAGTGAACACCAGGGGTGGTGTCAGGGAAGTGGCCAGGGCTGGCCCGGCCGGGCAGGGTAGCAGGCGGTGGGGTTTGGTTGCTAGCACTGAGTTCACTGATGGTGAAGGCAGAACAAGGGACTGTTTGTGCCAGATTTAGCTCCTGGTGAGAGATGCCAGGGCTGAGCTGTGTCTGTCCCAGCACACGTCATGGCTCAGATATGGGTGCAGCCCCGGTGGTGTCTTGCACCAGGATGGGGGACCCGTCATCACTGACTCAGCCTCGTGGCCACGGCAGGCAGGACAAGGTGGGCATGTGGCCGTGCAGAGGACTGGAGTGAAGGTGCAGCCTTCCCTGACTGCCTTCTCTGCCAGAGCTGTCAGGCGGCAGCAACATGGCAGAGATTAAACCGGGGTGCTCCAGCAAGTGCATGGTGGAACTGGGGGCCCTTGCAGGCAGCTGAGGCCCCGTGCTAGGAAGGCAACCTCACTGCCAGCTCCTGGCTAGGAGGGCAGCCTGCCCAGACAGGCTGGCGCATCAGGCTGTGCCCAGCCTGCGCATGGCATTGTAGTCCCCAGGTCCCTGAAAAAACGGGAGATGTGTGGGGTGCTGGGCACAGCCATGCCCGGCAGAGCCATGGGGCTGCCCCTGCCTGGCTCCCCAGGTGCCATGTTGCCCACGGGCAAGGGGATACCCCCTGAGCCCTGCCTGACACCAGGGCTGGGAAGGGGTGCCCAGGGGCACATGTGGTGGCCAGCCCGCTGGGGAGCCATGGGTGCCCCCTCAGCACTGGGGACTGGTTGCTACCCAGGCTAGGCTGTGGAGACGGCGCTGTGGACACTGCAGGCAGAGCTTGTTTCTCTGCCGGGCCAGGAGTGGCAGGGCAGGATGAGAAGCCCATGTGCAGGGTGGGCACAGGAGCCCCACCATGGAACCAGGCCAGCTCTGCCCGTCACCCTGCAGGCAGCTGTAGGTTCTGGCCAGGTCAGTCTCCACATCTATACTGGGCATGAGGGCATGGCACACCCCAGGTCCTGCCCCACAGGCCTGCATGCCTCATGTCACTGCCAGCAATGTAGCCCAGCAGCTGGGCTTGCTTGCAAGCCCTGTGGTGTGGGGAGCTGGATGTGGCGATCCCCATTCATCAGGAGCCCTGGGATGGGCAGAAATGTGTGCCAGCATCAGCTGCTCTGCCTTCCCTGACTGGGCACTGCCCATCCCAGGGCTGCCCATGCTGAACCTACCTGCTGGGGCAGAGGAGACGGGCTGGGGTCCCTCCGTGACGGCAGCACCATGGCCCTGTGTCCTCCAAGCTGTGGCAGTGTGGGGTACCAGGCTCATTTCAGGCATGAGTGCCAGGATGGAGTAGGCGTGTGCCAGGGCTGGGCACACCTCAGCTCTTCCCCTGCTGTTGGCTCCCTTGGGTGCACACGGTGTGATGGCATCCTTCAGGCATCAAAATAACTGTGGCTGCCTGTGCAGGGCTGATGTGGGGCTGGGAGCAGTGGCAGGGGGCTGGCATCCATGCTGGACAAAGGGCCCTTGTGCTGCTTGCGCCCGCGGGGGAATCTGCTAGGATGGGACATTTTTCTTCTCCCCCCCCCCCCCCCCTCCTCGATGCCCTTTCCTTGCTCAGAAATTCATGTGACCAGGGCAGGCGGGGGAGCCCAGTGCCGCAGATCCCTCCATGGTGCCCAGGGCACAGGCACTCCCTTTCTGAAATCTCTTTTTTCCCTGGCACCCAGCAGCAGCAGCACAGCCCCTGGGGTGTTCTGGGGAGCTGTGCACCCCTCTGATGCCCCTCTCCGTCACCCAGGTGGAGGACGGGGGCAAGGCCGCGCTGTCCCGCCGGCTGCAGCCGGGCGATGAGCTGGTGAACATCTGTGGGACGCCGCTGTACGGGTCCCGCCAGGAGGCCCTGATCCTCATCAAGGGCTCCTACCGCACCCTGAAGATGATCGTCCGCAGGTTGGCAGTGCTGCGGGTGGCAGGGGCAGGGAGGGCAATGGAGCCAAGATCAGCGGGACATCATCTGCCCAGGGGACTGTCAAGAGCCTGGCGGTGTCCCCCTCTTCAGTGCCCCGTGCTGGGATGGGGTGGGGGGACAGCCCCACCGTGGCTGCCAGCACCCTATGGTGGGTGGGGGTTCCCCAGCCTGGCGTGCCAGCAAGGCTGCCAGCAGAGCCGAGGCAGTGCAGCGAGCTCGCCACCCCCTTGCTGGGCGGTATCCCTGAGCGTGGCCGCTCCTCTCCCTTCCTGCTTGCCTGCTGCCTGTCTGGGAAAGGAAGGAGAGGCAGGGCTAGGCCTGCAGTCCTCCCCCCGCCCCGAACTGCATCCACTCCCCGGCTGCGTCCCGACTGGGCTCCAGCTCTGGTGGCACCCAGGAGCTGGGGCGGCACAGGGCACTGCCTACTGAACAGGGGGTGCCATGGGGCTGTGCTGGGACTCAGCATCATCCATGGTGAGTCTGGGGGCTCTGGGGGGAGGGACCCCTGTGCTGATACTTTAGCTTGTCCCTGCCACCCTCTCTGCCCACCCGCTGGATGCTGGGGCGGCACCAGACACTTGGGGGGTATGGGAGGTGGCATCTTCCCACATGTCTGTGTGGTGGCACTGGACATCGCTGCCTGCATGTGCTGGGGGGACTGGAGACCTGGCTGCCTGGCATAGGGGGTGGGACGAGGCCTGGCACAGGGCCCCTCCCCAGGGATGCAGTGTGGCTGGTGCTTGCTGCAGATGCTGAGGGACTGCAGAACAACAGGGGAAGGTCAGGCTCGCTGTGGGGACGCAGATGTGGCCCAGGAGTCCCTTGGCGTGCCCGTGGAGCTGGTCCAGTCCCGGCAGGGACCCTTGCCCTGATGGGGCATTGTCCATGGGCTGTGCTGGGGCCATGTCCTCAGTCCCCTGTTGATGCAGCCAGCAGGGACGGTGCAGGCAGGGGAGCCCCGTCAGCTGGGGGGAACTGCAGGATCCCCCTGCCCAGCACTGGGTGCTGGCATGGCTGGACCCTCCTCACTGCTGTCCCCCTCGGGCGGGTGCTGGCCTGGAGGGGACAGGAAGCCCTGTAGGAAGTGACTTCAGCCCCGGTTCCTCGGCCTGGCTTCCTCCCCATTCTTGTCCTCTCCTGCTGTTGCTCTTGGCAGGAGGAGCGTGCCCGTCCTCCGGCCCCATTCCTGGCACGTGGCCAAGCTTGCCGAAAGCCGCCCCAACGCCCCCGCCATGCACTGCCCTGCTGATGCCTTCAGCCTCTCCTGGCCCTCAGGGTGTGATGTCAGGTGAGACCTCCGACCCACCCCTGGGGGCACCCATAGGACTGTGCAAGGGGAGGGGGCGGATGGGTCACACCTGCTTGGGTCAGGGCAGGAGGGATGGGTGTTTACTTGCTTGACCCGTCCCACTGTCGGGCATCCCCCTGTGTCCTGCTGCCACGCTGCCCTTTCCCCTGCCTGTTTACTTGCTGGCTCCCGGCAGGAAGGGGCAGTGGCTCTGCCAGAGCTGGCCAGGACCGAGTTCCCCCCTGCCAGAGCGGGCAGGACCCGAGTGGACGGAGCTACACACGCCCTGTGTCCCTGTGCCCACTCCCCGTGCCAGCGCAGGGGCAGCCTTGTTGCTGCCCCCAAAACTGAGGGTGAAGGGCAGGTTGGGGCTGTGCTGGCCTGTGCCCCCCTATCCTGGTGAGGGGTGTATGTGGTGGAGGAGTGTTGGCTCCCTGGGATCTCAAGCCCATCAGAAGGGCTGGCAGGGAGCTGGGTGGGGGGTGGCAGGCAGGGAGCCGGTGCCAGCCCTAAAGCCGGCATGGGGCCGGGCGGCAGCAAGCTGTCCCTGCAGTGGAACCCACTGTCCCGGCACTGCAGTACCGACCAGAGCAGCTCCATTGGGAGCATGGAGAGCCTGGACCAGCCCAGCCAGGCCTACTATGAAGGGGACCCCTCACCCGTTGACCAGGGCATGTACCACAGTAAGCGGGACTCGGCATACAGCTCCTTCTCTGCCAGCTCCATCGCCTCCGACTGCACCCTCTCCCCCCGCCCCGAGGAGGCTGCCTCTGTTGACTCTGGCCTCCAAGGCCCCTGCAAGCCCCCCGATGGGCGCTACCTGATGGCGGGGGCTGAGCTGCCTGCCAGCCAGCACACTGAGGCCTGGCGGGCACCCCACCCCCCCCAGCCCCCCATCAGGAGGGACAGCTTGCGGGCAGCCCCAGCCGGTGGAGGGGACAGGTGCCCGGTGTCAGTGTCGGCAGACATGCTGCATGCCAAGGGCCGGTGGATCTCTGACACTTTACTCTGCCAGCGGGATGGGGAGGCAGAGGCAGCAGGCAGAAGGACACCTGTGCCATACCCCATGAAGGACCGTCTCTCTGCCAACCAGTATTACATACTGAGCTCCCACCCGGACCAGTGCACAGCTGAGCCACTCCTGGGGGAGAGCACGGAGCCTGGCAACCGGCTGTACCTGGATGATGGTGTACACCAAGTGCCAGATGCCGCAGTGGCAGGTGACAGCCTGCTGCTTTCCCCTATCAAGGGCCACGTGCTGCACCGGCACAGTGCTCCCGAGCAGCTGCTGGCCTCCCAGCTCCGCTCCCTCCAGGTGGGCACCAGCAGCGGGCAAACCTCACCAGCCCCCGATGGGCACCGCTGGACCCTTTCCCCACTGCACCCTGAGGGCAGCCGACAGGGGGCCGCTGGGGCTGCCCAGGACCCCCCACTCTGCCTGGAGATGTGCCACCGCTTGCCACCCTGCCGCTGCTGCCCCGAGCCGCAGCGAGCCTGCGGGCAGGATGGGCGGGGGGCCAGCCCGGCGCACAGCACCGAGGGGCCGGTAGAGGAGGAGAGCCGGGCAGGGGGCCGGCGGGCTGGGGGTCCTCCCCACCGCTCTGCTCAGATGCGCCGCCGCAGCGACCGCTTCGCCACCAGCCTGCGCAACGAGATCCAGTGGCGCAAGGCTCAGCTGCAGAAGAGCCGGGGTCCTGGCGCTTCACCGCCTGGCGAGGTGCCTGTGGAGGAGGCAGATGAGCCCCCCGAGGGCTGCGTGCCTGCAGAGGGACCCTGTGCCCCAGCTGAGTGTCTTAGCCCTGCACTGAGTGAGGACAGCAGGAACCCTGGCTGCTCAGGGGACCGAGGCATCCCCACCCCTGAACCGCTGGCAGTCACCAAAGGGCCCCTGTCCCCTGAGCGGGCAGTGCCGATGAGCCGGGGCTGCTGGCGCTGGTCCCCGGAGTGCAAGCTGCAGCAGCAACACTCCCCCAGCCCTGGTGAGCTGGAGGGCTACAGCCAGGGGCCGACAGCCCCCAGCTCTCCACCGCGGGGCAGCGACGAGACTGTCCTCCTGCCCTTCGCTGACCGCCGTCGATTCTTTGAGGAGAGCAGCCGGCCGGTGCCACCCCGACTTGGCAAGCCCCCAGTGGGTGACCCTGGTGCCTTCCAGTCCCTTGGCCCTGAGCACCGGGACTCCCGCCACCTCTCTGTTGACCAGCCCTATGGCTCCCCCTTGCCTGGCTGCCCAGGCTCCACCAGCCCCTACGCTGAGTGCTGCCGGGAGCAGCCCCCTTGCTACAAGCCGCTGGGGAGGCCGGGGGAGCTGGAGTACCTGCGGGGCTTTTCCTACCCCTACGGGAGTCCCCTGCACCCTGAGCCCTGCCGCTACTGCAGGGGGGACCTGTGCCCCCAACTGCTGCCCCGTGGCCACACCTGCCGCTGCCACCCTCAGCCCTGGGCACACTGTCCCGACTGCTGCTGCCCAGCCCCTCGCCCTGGGCGGGAGGAGAGCGACGCCTGGCCCCCTCGGAGAGCTTTTGCCCCGGTGAGTGAGCCCCCTGGGACTGTGCCAGGGAGCAGTATTGGCACCACCCTGCACCCCTGGAGCATGAGTTTGGGTTGGGGTCGGGGGTACTGTGCCCGTGGGGTGCCCTGCAGACCCCCTGTGTGCCTACTGCACCTGGATGGGCATGGGTCAGGGGATGCTGGGGTGCTGGGGAGGGGGATGCTGACTCTGCTTTCACATTCCGTCTCCTTCCCCCATGCAGGAATTTCGTCTGGATGAGTGGGAACCACCAGCGATAACCAGGAAAGCTAGCCAGTCCATCAGGTGAGCCTGCTCCAGGTGCCAGGACGTGCATGCCACTCAACGGAGACTTCTGCCACTGAGGCGCAGGGACTGCTGTGATTTTGGTTGGCAATGCACAGATCACCTCCCTTAACACCCTGTGCCCTGCGGCGTGAGAGTGCATGCCACCTTGGGCAAGCAGGGCCCGGGGGTGCCAGGAGATGCCCATGGTGGGGTGGTTCCCTCCTTACCCATCACCAGGGGGCTGGGGGGCTGTGCCCAGCGTCAGGGCACCGGGAAAGCCTGGGCTTCCCCCACCAGCAGGACTGTGTGACTCCACCTGGGGAAACTGAGGCAGGGGTGGGCATGATCTGCCAGGAGGGGGTGACTGTCTGTGGGGGATGGGTGTCCCCTTCTCTCCCCAGCGAGCTCTCCCACTACCAACTGGGCTTCCCAAGGCTTGGCCCCTTCCGCCCCTGCATTGAGAGCGCAGAGACGGAATGGCCACCCTGCTACCGGGCCACATCCACGCACAACCTCTCGTGGGATGGCGACCGCCTAGCCTGCTCCCCCGAGAGCCCCCCAGACCTCCTGCACCGCCCGCTGCGGGGCAGAGCCTTCTCTGAGAGCCACCTCAACCTGGAGCCCACCAACCCCCGGGGCCGCAACCGGAGGGACCTTCTCCATGCCAAGCTGGACCCTCCTGGAGTCGCTAAGAAGAAGGGCCCTCCACCGCCCCGCCCACCTCCCCCCAACTGGGAGAAGTACAGGCAACGCTGGACATCCCAGCACCTGCCAGATGGTTCTGGGCATGGCTCTGCTTTCACCGTCACTCCAGTGCTGACCCGCAGCATCTGTGAGGCTGTGCGCGAACCGTCACAGAGCCTCACCGGGGAGCAGGGCAACCGGCCCCGGGGACATGCCGCTCGCCCCCCTGCCCCGCCGGGTGCCTGGCCCCGACCTGAGCCCCCTGGATCACTCCACAGGACGTCTGAGCCTGATGCTGGCAGTAACGAGATTTGCAGGCAAGTGCCGCCATGGCGTGGGGGTGGGAGTGAGGCTGCGGGCACAGCCTGGGTAAGGGATAGCTTCTGGGGACACGGGATGGCTTTTGGGGACACAGGACCCTTTGAACTCTGTGTCAGAGCATCCTAATCCACCCCTTGGGGTGGGCTGTGGGGTTTTCTTGGGGTGGGGGTTGTCCCTGACCTCTTTCCCTGGAGTGGGCACAGCCCTGCATGTCTCCATGCCCCACGGGCAAGCAGGGGAGCTGACATGGGTGTCCCTGGGTGGGTGTCAGCAGGGCGGCGGGGGCCAGAGAGGAGCGACCAAAGGCGAAGCACCCCTGGGAGATGGAGGAGCAGCCCCAAAGGCTTGGCCAGAATCAGGAGCGGGGCTGGGCTGGCCCCCGCAGGGTGGGTGAGTGCTCCCTGTCCCTGCATGGTGGCCCTGGCCCTGCCACCTTGGAGGCACCCAAGCGCAGCCCTGGAGCAGCAGAGGAAGCGAGCTGCCAGGGGGGCCGGCTCCAGCCCTGCCGCGTAGACTCGGAGGAGCTGCTGTGGGACGTGGCGGGCAGGGACCACTTCCTGGCCGGCATCCTGGCCCCTGCAGCCTCCGTTGGCACCACTGAGGTGATAGGCGAGCTGCTGGTGGCTGGAGAGCGGCGGGCCTGGCAGGAACGTTTCCAGCAGGACTGGCGCCTGGAGGCCCTGGCGCAGGACAGGTAGGGCTGGCCTGACACTGGGCACCGTGCTGAGGACGGGCTGCACGCCACTGCCCCCGGCGCTGAGCCCCTGTCCCCGCAGGCAGGGCTTTGAGCCCATCTCGCCGCCCCCCGGGAGTGCTGCCAGCTCCACCTCCTGTCCCCCATATTACGGCGTGGCAGCAGGCAAAGCTGAGCCGCTCAGCAAGGTGAAGGAAATGTCGGAGGTGGTGGAGGGGAGCTCGGAGGGTGATGATGAGGAGGTGGACCGTGAGCTGGTGGAGAAGAAGGTAAAGTGGGCACTGCTTGGGGACGATGCCCTCGGGTTCCCCACTGCCATCACCAGATGCTCGTGGGGACTGGGGCATCATTGGTTGCTTGTGGGAGCTAGGAGCATTGCTGAATGCTCACAGGGACTGGGGTGTTGCTCAGCGCTTGCAGGGACTGGGACATTGATGAATGCTCACAGGGACCGGAGGCATCGCTGGGTGCTCACGGGAACTGGGAGCGTTGCTGTATGCTCACAGGGTTTGAGACATTGCCAGATGCTCACAGGGACTGGGGGCATTGCCAGTAGCTCATGGGAACCAGGGGCATTGCCAGATGCTCACAGTCTGTGGGGCCCAGTGCAGCATAGCAGGCCTGCACCTCTATGCCAATCCCCCAGTCCCAACAGGAGGTGGCCCCAGTCACCCCTGACCCCTTCTCTCTGGCAGCTGCAGCTGGTTGAGAGCCTGAGCCGCAAGCTGGCGGTGCTGCGGGAGGCACAGCGGGGACTGCAGGAGGACATCAGTGCCAATGGGGCACTGGGTGAGGATGTGGCTGCCCGCCTGCAAGCCCTCTGCACCCCAGGGGAGTTTGACAAATACCGCCTCTTCGTGGGCGACCTGGACAAGGTGGTCAACCTCCTGCTCTCCCTCTCGGGGCGCCTGGCCCGAGTGGAGACCGCCCTGGGCAGCCTGGGACCACACGCCCCCGCCGAGGACAAGGTGGGCAGGGGAGCACCTGTGGGGTGTTGGGGCACGGGACCTCCTACCGATGCTGCCTGTCTTTCCTGCAGGTGGCCCTGCGGGAGAAGCAGCGGCTGCTGGCGGCGCAGCTGGAGGATGCCAAAGAGCTGAAGGAGCACGTAGGGCGGCGGGAGGAGGCAGTGGGTGCCATGGTGGCGCGGTACCTGCCTGCCGAGCACCTCCAGGACTACCAGCACTTTGTCAAGATGAAGTCGGCCCTTATCACCGAGCAGCGGGAGCTTGAGGAGAAGATCAGGCTGGGCCAGGAGCAGCTCCGCTGCCTGCATGAGAGCCTCGGCCAGGCCCCCAAGCGCTGCTAGCCCCCTGCCCAGCCTACCCCCGGGACCCTGGCCATGGCCCCAGCTTGCTGCCAAAGTGGATTTGGGCCCTCGGGGGCTCTCCTTGCATCTGTCCATCTGTCCCACTCCTGCCTTTTATTTATTTTTCCAATTTACTGAGCAGGGGAGGGGGTGCCAGTCCAGGTGCTGGCAGGGGGGGGTTACCACAGAGCTGCCCTGGGCTCTGGCCGCCCAGCACCCTGGGGCCCAGCAGGACCCTCCCCACCCCCTGGGTCTTTCTGCACCTATGGGGGTCCCTCTGCCTTGTACTGGACACCAGTGCCTGTCCAGCTAGTGCTGCACCACGTGCCTTAAACACCCCCGTGGCTGCTCGGGGGCATCCCCGTGCAGTGCCTGGAAGGGTTAAACCATCCTTGCCCTTCATGTCTGTCCAGCTCTGTCCAGTCCATCTGTCTGGTGGGAGCTGGAGGACTTTTGCCCCCCCTGCATCCTGTTCCTTTTCATTGTGTCTGAAACAATGGCCCTGGCCAGCGGGTCGTTAACCCATTCCCTGCTGCCATGAGGTGCTGCGGGGGGGACTGAGGCAGGTGCTGGTGGGTGCTGTTCACCCCCCTCCCCAGGGACACTGCAGTGAGTGCCCTTGGGATGGTGCCCTGCCAGGGGATGAGGTGCTCGGTAGACAGTAGACTGGGGCCTGTGGAGATCCCCTGCCACTAGTGCTGTGGGCATGGGGGCCATCCAGCCTCATCCAGCCATTGTTTCCAGCCTCTGACCTGGCACTGTGGGACTGGGGGCGTGGGGGTGGTGGTGTTAACAGAGGAAAAAACACACTAAAGAGTAAATGGGGCACCTCTCCCCCTCCTCTGTGCCACATCAGTCCCAAATAGCACTTTGGCCTCACCCTGGGTGACCCCGCCACCTCCCCACTGTCCATCTGTCTCCATGGGATGGACAGGAGCCTCGATGCTGATTTTGCACAAGGGTTTCATGCAACCAGCAGCAGCTTGGGGTGGTGGTGGTGGGGAGGTGTTTTGGGGAGACAGGGTGGGCCCCAGCTGGGCAGCCCATCCCTAAGGTGCAGGCAGTGCCCATGCCTGCCTGCTTGGCACTGCAGCAGTCACCCTGCATAGCTGCTTCCCCTATGGGCTTCCTCCAGCCTGTTGAACACTACACCCCCTACCTGCCCCTAGGATGGTGCCTGGCAGGAGCGGGGTCCCTTGCATGACCCCCTGTCTCAGGTGCCTGCCTCCCCTGCCCCGTGCTGCCTAGGGACACTGCTAGGACCAAAGACTGCACCCACTGGGAGCTGGGGGACATGCTGCTCTCAGGGGGGACCAGCTGTTCTCAGCAGGTCACCATGCTGGGAGAGTGTGCCAGTGCCTGTGCCTGTGCCTTGCCGTGTGCTGTTGTGCTCTCTCACACTAAAGGAGCAGCAACAGCTGCACAACTATCAAAGTCATGGCTTGTGTGGTTTGTCCCTGCATGCTCGGTGAGTGGCACTGGGGCTGGTGGGTACCCACCACTGGAGGGATGCCCCAGCTGGGGTGAGCCAAGCCCTGGCAAGCTCCTGGGACCCAAATGCCCCCATGGCATTGCAGGCACCTGGGGTGCAGTTGTGGGCAGGGGAGTCCTCTGCACCCAGTGCTACCAGGCTGGGTCTGGGCAAGGGGCAGTGGCTGGACCCCTCCGCAGGGGCACATGGAGGGGGCACAGCACTTGGCTGATGGTTGTAGCATTGTATCTGGCACTCAGAGCCACAGCATCGCTGCTGGAACATTTGGGGTGGCACAGGGGAGGGGGTGGCCCAGTGGGGGTGGCAGTTCCTGGGAAGGTGATGTGGTACTGCTGCTGTTGAGCTGGCTCCGGCATGCCCTGGTTCACCCCAGCATGGCAAGGTGGCATGGGTGGGCACAGCCACTGTCCCCTTGCTGGCCAAATGCCTTCCCCAGGGCCTCTGTGTGCCAACCAGGCACCATGGAGCACGGCCTAGCATCCCCTCCCCGTGCCAGGGCAGGGCGGGCCCCCTGCCTATGCCTGGCAGCCCCACGACCCCAGCCAGAGCCGTGGGAGCTGCAGTGCAAGGGCAGCGCCGGCCGCTGGATGGCACCAGCACACGCGTGTGAGCGCACGCATGCGGGAGTGGGTGCATGAGTGCAGGCGTGTGTGCGCACACGCGCGGGTGGGTGGGCACGGGCACACGTCGGTGGGTACATGCACGTGCGCTGGAGAGTATGCACATGCTTGTTGGCACGGAAATGCAGCAGTGTGCGTGTGTGTGAGCCTGTGCACGTGTGGGTGAGCACACGTGCAGGGGTGAGTGTGTGTGAATGTGAGCACACCTTGGGATAAACACGTATGGGCGCATGTAGATGAATGACTGAAAGCATGCTGAGTGTGAGCACGTGGCTGCATGGGGGAATATAGGCACACGCACGTCTGTGTACAAGTGAGCACATGCACGCACGCACAGGTGAGCACACATGCACACACAGGTGAGTACATGCTGTGTGTGTGAGCACACATGCACAGGGAGGAGCACAGCCCCATGCGGGGAAGCAGAAGCACCAGTGGCAAGTGACTGCACATGTGGGTGAACACACACGTGGGTCAATGTATCCATGTATGAGTGACATGTACATGTGAATCACAGAATCACAGAACAGCCTCGGTTGGAAGAGACCTCTAAGATCATCAAGTCCAACCATTAACCTAACACTGCATGCACACATACATGAGCACACACACACATGCAGCTGTACACACACACAGGTAAACATGTCTACACGTGTGGATGTGCATGTGTGAATGCACGTGCATGTGTGCACACACAGGTGAGCGAATGCATAGGCAGGTCAGCGCACATGGGTGAATGCATGCACATGTGGGTCAGTGTGTGTTCATGTGCGTGGGCAGGGCCACTTGTGGAAGCCCATGCTTACTGAAAATTGCAGGCACAGGGGGAGGGGGATGCATGCATGTGTCTGTGCCCCATGGCCAGTTTGAGACCCACTTGCACCTCCACGCAGCTCTCACAGCTGCCAGGCAGGATCGTGGAGCCAGGGCACCTTATACGTTGAAACACTGCAGTAAGGTCTCTCCTGAGCTCTCTCTTCCCCAGCTCTCAGCCTTTCTTCATAGCAGAGGTGTTCCAGCCCTCGGACCATTTCCATGGCCTCCTCTGGACTCACTCCAACAGGTCCATGTCCTTGTGCTGGGAACCCCAGAGCTGGACACAGTGCTCCAGGGGGGTCTCACCAGAGCTGAAAGGAGGGGGAGAATCCCCTCCCTCCACCTGCTGGCCACGCTACTGGTGATGCTGCCTAGGATACGGTTGGCTTTCCAGGCTGTGAGTGCACGTTTCCCACTTGTATAGTTTGTATGCTTATGTGAGTGCATGTACAAGTGTGTGGAGGCGTCAGTACATGTGCTTACCCCTGCCTGTGCGTGTCTTTGCAAGTGTGGCCATATGCACATGTAACTGCACGGAGGTGGTGCATGTGCTCGCCCATGCCTGAGCTGTGCATGCATGGGCCTGTGAACACATATGTGCATGGCCACAGCGTGTGTGCTCACCCATGCCATCCATGTGCATGCCCTTGCCCGTGTGAGCGGTGCACACGTATGTGCACAGTGCTGGTGCACGTGCTCACCCACACCAGGACCGTGCCTGCCCATGCATGTGTGGGCACGTGCACACATACGTGCTCAGAAGCGGTGCATGTGTGCGCCCGTGCCCGCGTGGGTGGTGCACACGTATGTGCACGGCAGCGGTGCGGGTGCCCGCCGTGCCCGCGTGCTCGGGGCCGTGCGTGGGCCGCCCGTGCCGCCGCAGCAGCGCCCGCCGCGCCGGAGCAGGCCGGGGCTTGCGGCGGAGGGGCAGGGCCGGGGCTGCCTGCAGAGGCACATCCCGGCGGGGCCGCGCTGTGGGGCCGGGGGGGACTGCGGGGCGGCGGGCGGGGGCCGGAGGAAGAGCGACCTTGCACAAGCAGCGGCGGCGGCTCGGGGTGTGCAAGGTGTGTGCGCGGGGGGGGGGGGGGGAGTGGGGGGGGGAGGGCGCCCGCTCCGCCTCCCCCCTCCCGGGCGTGCTGCGGGATGCTCGGCGGAGACCTGGCACCCCGCAGCCTCGGGGCTGGAGGCGGGGTGCGAGGCCCGCAGCGAGGGGGGGGCTGCTCCCGGGAGGGGGGGGGTGCTGCTCCCGGGAGGGGGGGGGGGCGGCAGCGCTGCGGTGCCCTCGCTTACACCCCCCCTCCCCGAAACGCTTGTTGCTGCGCGGGGACACAGGCACCACGTTTGCCGTCAGCCGCGGGCGAGGGGGGGGTGGGGCACCGGAGCCGGCCCGCGGGAGCCGCGTGGGACCGGGTACGGCGTCGTGGGGTGCCCCCCGCCGCTCCCGGCCCGGGCACGGCAGCCCTGCAGCCGGCCAGGCTCGCTCGCCCAGGTAGGTGACCCCCGCCCGCCCGCAGCCCCCAGGGCGGGTAGGGCTGCCGTGGGGAGACGGCGTCCCCCCGCATGCGGGGAGCCCCGCGCCCTCCCCTCCGTCCCACCCCGCCCGCACTCACCTGCTCGGGACCGGCGACCCACCGCCGCGGGGCCGGGAGATGCTCCCAGCCTTTCCCGGCTGCCGGTGCGAGGCGGATGGTGGGAGGCAGCTGCTGCTTTTTATGGAGACCCCCGCTTTCCCCCACCTCCCCGGCCACTGAGGGCTGCCCAGCGCCCTGGGGATGGGCACTGGTGGGGGGGGGTTGGCGCAGGCTGCGGCAAGGGAGGTGCACCCTAATGCCAGGGCACGCAGTGGCCACAGTCTCCCATAGCGGAGCGAGAGATGGTGTTGGGATGCCAGTCGGGGTGAGGAAGAGTTGGGACACTGAAAAAAGGCAAGGAAAGAAAACTTTGCCTGCACGGAAGACCCCCTGAGTGGTGTTCCTGGGCGAGGAAGCGCCGTCTGCCCTGATTTCCAGGATTGCAGCTCCTGGCTGGCCGAGCCATAGAGGGTGAGGAGCTGTGCACCCCCTTTCAGGGCTCTTCCTCTACTCCTGTGTGTCCTTGTCCTCCCAGGGCTCTCACAGGAGGCAGTGGAGCCCTGAGCCAAGCTGGGTGGGAAGATGGCTGAGAAGCTGGTGCCTGGGGACCTGTTCCCAAGGAAGACCAGGGAATCGGTGTCATCCCTGGACTCGGACAAGCTGGCACCCATCTCGCCCGAGGCTGGCGGCGAGGAGTCGTCTGACAGTGAGGGCGAGCAGGACAGTTCCCACAAGCTCATCCGGAAGGTGTCCACCTCGGGGCAGATGAGGAGCAAGGTCAGGGGCGTCGGGGCCTGGGGAGAGGGGCTGGCCAGCATGTGGGTCCCTGCTGAGAAAAGGGAGGGGGGAGGCGAGTTCGCCCACTCTGGGGTGTAAATCAGTTCCAGGCACTTGCTGCTTGCATACCCAACCCAGGAAGTGCCCAGGACAGTGCTTGGAGGGATCTGGCCCCCTGTGCCCTGTGGAAGGGTGCTTACAAAGGTTGCAAACCCCACGGTGGCAGGGTCAGCATTGGTCCTGTGGGGCTGTGGAGCATGGATGTTACCCTGCTGTTTGGGGACAGGGTCTCTCCCATATCTGGACATGCTCCCCCCCAAGTTGCCTTCATCCCATGTTTGTATCCCCTAGGTTCCCCCCACCTGTCTCTGGAGAAAGAGGGCTCTTTTGGGAAGTCTCCTCCTCACAGATGCTCTTGGGGAGAGATTTAGGGTCATCACAGTGCTGCAGACTCCTGGGATCTCGCACCCCACTGCAGGCAGTGTGTGTGGGGCCTGGTGGGCGGCAAAATGAAGCCAGCATCTTTCCCAGCACCTCAGATTAATTTGGCTGCGCCAGCTTCCCTGCAGGCCCTGCTCCCACAGCCTTCCCCAGATCCAGTCCCCTGTGGTTTGCTGGGTGGATGGGGTCGGACGTGACGCTTCTGCCTCCCGGCTGCTGGCATGAGGGCAGCTTGTGTGTGTGTGCACAGCTTGATCAGAGGAAGCTATTTTGGTAGGACCTACAAAAATATGGGGTGCGGTGCCTTCTGGCCAAACAGGAGTGGGTGGCCATAGGTGGGGACGGTGAAATGGCCAGGCACCTCCCGCCTGAAGCAGAGGGAGAAATAACCTGGGCTGAACGGCAAGGTGGGAAACAGGGAGAGAAGGTTTTGAGGGGGAGTATTTTAGGAACGGGGGACCTGGGCACGATGCGGGGAGGATGCTCTGGGCAGTGTGCCTGGTGAGCGGTCCCTTTGCATCCACCTCCCATCTGAGGGAAGGAGGCGGTGATGTGAGTCAAGGCAGTGCCTGCAGTGCCGGTGGGCACACAGGGGCTGCCATGCTGCGGCAGGGGTGGGGATGGACACCCTCACCCTGGGGCCGTGCCAGAAATCCCCCTGCAGCTCGTTTCCAGCCCCAGCCACCTCTTGGTGGGGATTTGGTGGCTGTGCTGCCCCAGGGACGGCGGACAGCTGAGAAAACACGGTGGGCAATGCAGTTACGGAGCTGGGGGGACCTCTGGGCTCTGGTGTTGCATGCCGTGGGCACGGAGGGAGGCAGTGGGAACAGGGTGGTGTGCTTGGTCTGGTGGCAGCTTGAGACTGATCAGGGCTGGGGTGAGCTCCCCTCCTGCTGTCCCAAGCTTGGCTGTTGTGCCAAGCCTAACGCACTGGTGCGAGGAGGACAAAGGGTGTTTGCCCAGGAGCGTGGAAGTCGCATGCTCCCAACGAAGCACCATGGGGTTTTCCCACTTGACAGGAGACATTTCTGGGGCAGGTGGCACTGGGGGGGCTCTTGCTGAGGTCCCTCTGGCTGCTCAAGGAACGTGGCTCAGTTTCCCTTTCTTTGGAGCAGGCTGGCACCTCCTCTGCCCACTCTGACCTGGGTGCCAGGTGTGTGCCGTGGGCTGTGCTGGGGTGCAGGATGCTGCATGGAGGGCACGGTGTGAGGTCAGGCCAGTGGACAGGGTCCTGGGGACATGGCATTGTGTGTGAGCCCTCAGTACCCTCCCAGAGGGGCAGCAGCAGCCACTGGAGTTTGCCATGCAGCATTTGCAGTGCTGGATGGGTTTGTTGTGCTGTGGAGCACAGGGGATACTGCAGGGAGTTGTCAATGCCAGAAAACCTGAGAGAAAAGGGTGAATGGCTGGGCTCTGCTCATGTCCTGCAGCAGCAGCAGCACCCTGAGCTCCCAGCGCAGGCATCAAAGCGCCTCCATGCCATCAGCCTCACCATCTAACATGCTACACGTGGGGAAAGGCATAGGTGCGGGCTCCCTGCCTGCCACGGCTGCTGCCTGCATCCTGCCCGATACTGGCAATTAGCCATGCAGGAGGTGATGCTGCGTAGTGTGCTGGGGAAGGTGGGCGGCATGATGGATGGGCAGACGTAAAGGATGTGGCTAGGTGCATGGCCCACGGAGCTGGGAGAGAGGAGGAGAGAGAAGGAGAAAGGGGTGAGAGCTGGGTAGGGCTGGTGCTGGAGGGGGCTGAGAGCAAGCTGTGTGTGCATCTCTCCCTCCCCTCTCCCGCCCCAAATTTAAGTGTTTTCAGTGGCAGGGTTCAAGGTTTTCCTTGATGATCCCTTTGCCTTGGTCCGGATGGGCAGGACCATGCTTGCCAGCCTGGCTTTTCTCTGGATGGGCTCCTTCCTTCCCTACAGAGACAACAATTTTGGGATGTGATTGCTGCTGCCACCCAGGTTGGACTGTCCCTGGCCTGTAGCTGTGCTGTGGCACACATGCTGTCCATCCCTCTGGCCACAGCCACAGCTGGAGCTGGAGGGTCAGGCAGCCCGTGTGTCATGGCAAGGCTCCTTTCTGAGCTGATTCAACACCCCTGTGTACTCATGCAGGTTTGGGATGAGGGGACACACCATTGCCTGCACCCCAGAGACTGGGGCAGGTACATAATTAGCACACAGTTAATGAGTGAGGGAGAGTCTAGTGCCAGAACTGCAGCTCTCGAGAGATAACTGAGTGATGGGTGGGGGGAGGCAATCTGGCCTATGTTTTGGCCACTGGTGGTGGTTGTGGTGGGTCTGTAGGAGCCTGCCATGTTCGGGAGCTGGGAGGGGTTGGGACCCCCATCCCACTGCCCACCGACACTGACTGGGGGGACTCTGATCCCTAGTGATGGGAGTGATCAGCTTCTCCCATGCCAGGGTGTTGTCCAGCCTCATGGGGACAGGATCGGGTAAGGATCATTTTGGGATCTGTTGAATCCTTCTTGATCGCGGCTCCCCATTCCCAGTGCCCGCCCCAAATGCCTGTTCCCCCATCCCCTCCTCAAACCTTCCCATCAATCATGTCTCCCCACGCCAGACTCCCAGCTTGGCTTACTCTGGGCTGTAATTGCTGGGGCGCCCCACTGGGCGCTTTGTGCCGGCTTCAGTGTGGAGGTGGAGAGGCCATTGTGCTCGGTGACAATGACAGCTGCCAGGCGAAGGTGCCCCTGCCAGGCTGAGCGGCCCCAGGATGGATGGGGTCTTGCTGCCACCCCCTCCTCCTCCTTGTCCTCCTTCTCCTCCTCCTTCTTCTCCCTGCTGTGCGGGGCTGCTGGTTTCCTGCACCAGGTTTTGGGAGTGCAAGGGCAGGAGGGGGATGCTGTGCTGCACCCTGGCACTGGTCCCCTTGGGGCTGGGCATGGAGGGAAGGGGCAATGGGGGAGGAGGGAGTGACGGCTCCAGGGTCCATCGAGACATCTGAGGTTCTAGCAAATATGGTGGGGGGGACACATCTTGCCAGTGTGGGCCCGGTGCTTGGCTCCCAGCGCTGCTTTGGCACAGACTCTCCTGGCAGCTGAGTGGAGGCAGGGAGCAATCCGGCAGCTCTGCTTGGTTCGGCTCCATCTGCAAGGAACTGCAGTGAGTGACTAGTCCTGGGGTGCTTACGCCAGAGCTGGGGGGCTGCAGACACCAAAGGGGGTACAGGGGGGAGTGCATGCCCGGGATAGGAGCATTGCCCATGGGCTGGGCACAGTGTGCATGGCCATGGCGGGCAGGGATATGGCTTGTCTGCCATTTAGACAGGGGGATTGTGTTCTTGAATTCCTGATGCTGGGGTATATCACGGCTGCTCAGTGGGGCTGGGGGGGTCTGTCAGCATCCTCCTGGGAGGCTGGGGGAAGTCAGTGGGATTATTGGTACTCTGAGGGAAGAGTGCTCCTGAGTCCTTGCTGGAGGCACTGGGCACCCCACAGGCTCAGGGTGCCCCAGGGACAGGGCAGGCGGTGCCTGTGGATGTCGGGGTGTTGGGGCCTGGTAGGGTCGCCCTGCAGATCCAGGCTGGGGGGGCGCTGTGCGTTGAGGACCGGGTCCTGACCAAGGACAAGGAAAGCTAGGTAGGGCCCCTGGGGCCAGGCCTGGAAACCTCCTTTCTGCAGTGGGAGAGTGGCACGTGGCTCCTGGGCTGAGCATCCTTCTGGCTTGACCCTGGTGAGGGACTGGAGCATTTCTCGTACAGAGAGAGGCTGGGAGAGCTGGGACTGTTCAGCCTGGAGGGGAGACTGTGGCCAGGGAGTCCTCAGCTTTGTGGATAGATATTTGAAGGGCAGGATGCAGCAAAGAGAGAACCGGGGTCTTTTCAGTGGTGTCCCCCGATAGGACAGTGGGCACAGCTGAAAAAACAGGAAATTGCATCTGAACACAAGAAAACACCTTCTGTTGTGACACTGGTCAAATGCTGGCACAGGCTGCCCAGAGAGGCTGTGGAGTCTCCATCTGTGGAGGTATTCAGAGCCCATGGGATTGAGTATCTCCACAATTTTGGGCAGCTCCAGGTGACTTCTCCCAGGCTCCATCCCAGAGCTCTCCAGCATCCCCAGCCATGCTGCAGCCAGCCAGCACCAAAGCCCATCTTCACCCCAGCTGTGCCCCGCATTGCTCCCAGCCTGGTAGCACGTGGCCTGCCGGGGGCAGGCGAGGAGACTGGCTGGTCACTGAGTCACCCCCTGCAGTGGGACTGTATTGTGAAGCACAGTGATGCTGCCTGGGACCATTGCTGCTGAGGAGGCTGCAGCAGGGCAGGGAAGACTGGGCTTGCTGTTGTTAATCAGGGCTTGCTGAGCCAGCGCCTGGGGTGTAAAGATAGCCCCAGTGTCACCAGCCGGATGTTTGTGAGGTTTCTCAGATGCGCTGCCCTCTCCCTGCTCACATTTTCCATTATGCAAGAGCTTCTCTTGCCCGTCAGCAGCTGGGCAGGTGGGAGAACTGCAGAGGTGCCCATTGGCAGTGGGGGACTGGCATGGGGCGGGCTGGCATGGGATGCCTGCCAGCATGATGGTCGGGGACCAGTAGGGAAGCATAAGCTCATTTCTAAAGAGCAGCTGAAGGTCATGACTGCTGGAGGATGAGGTGTAAAGGGCATCACTGTTCTGGGGGCTCCTTCCCTCATTCCTCCCTGTTAATCCTCCGTCCCTTTTCGGTGGCCTGAGCACTGCCTCATGGCACCATGTAATGGCATGTCAGGACCAGTGCAGGAATATCCTTCCAAGGATCTCCTCAGCACTGTGAAGGGGGCTTTGGGGTCCTGCAATGGCAGCAGGCTACATCCTCAGGGAGCACAGATGCAGCTGAGCCTGTGGGGCCATGGCACCCCCTGGGCACTGATCCCCCTTGCTGCCTGGTCCCGGAAGAGCTCTGCCATGTTGCAAAGCCTGATAAGGTTTCCAACCGACTCCAGCCCACGGGGTGCCCAGCAGATGCAGCAGTGCTGGCAGCTCCGTGGCTGGGCTGTTTGCAGGGCTGCTGGCTCTCCCCTGTTGTCCTGGCACCTGCTGGATCAGGACGTAGATGAGCTGTGACCTGACTGGACCCTGGCACATGCCTGGTGGGCTTCTGTGTATGGAGGAGGGCGGCTGCCCGGGACTATGCTGGTGCAATGCAGGTCGGTGAGTTGGCAGATGTTTGGTCCCCTCTTCTCCTCTCCAGGCAAGACCGTGTCACCACGGGGCCAAGCAGATCCCATCAGGAGTGGTGTAGGGCTGCAGGCCAGGTGGGCAGCTGGTGTGGTGTCTACCAGCCATATGTGCCAGCATTGCCGAGTAGCTCATCCTTCATAGCTCTTCTACAGCAGCTCCTTTGTTGTCCAAGATGACGCCAGCCAGAAAACCCTCCTGCCCCAGCTGTGGTCAAATGTGGCTGCACTACAGGCTCTTGCTGGGGATGGTGGTAGCACAGCTGGGAGAGCAGGGTAGGTGTTCAAAGCAGTATCCCACGGTTCTGCCTTAAGGCTGAAGGAAGAGCTGGCATTGTGGGGTGCATCCTGGCCTGGGTTGTGGTCCGGGAGGGAGATGAGCTCCCCTGGGCTGCACTAAAAGCCCCCGCGCCGGCGCTGAGCACACAGCCAGCCCACGGCATGATGGGGACCATGCTGGTCCTGGCAGGCACGTTGCTGGTGGCAGACCATCCTCCAGGACCTATTTTTAGCTGTGTCCCCTCCAGCGCCCTGGTGCTGCTTGCCCTCTGACAGCTCTGACTGAGCTGGAGGTGTCAGTTTCTCCACAGAGCCCGGTTGGTTTTGTCCTTGCCTTCTCTTTCCTACTGTGCATCTCCAGGACCTCCCTGGTGCAGGGCACATCCCAGGCGGTGCTGAACCTGTGGGCTGGAGAGAAGAGCAAGGGTCCCTGAGATGGGACAGGGGAGTGCAGGGGCAGAGCCCCACAGAGGGGAGCTGGCCTTGGACTGGTGACTGGGCAGGTTGCACATCGCTCTGGGCATCAGTGTGCTGTGTTGTCATCTCTGTTGCTGGGACAGAGCCAGCGCTGGCTTCACTGTGGCTCCCTACAGTGCTGGCTGGAGCCAGAAGAGCTGTGGTTTGGGTTAGTGGAGGGGCTGGGGCTTGCTTCGGGGTGTGTTGTGGCACCCCATGCTTGGGGCTGTGCAGCAGCCAGCGCAGAATACCCAGCGCAGAGCCCAGGGGCTGTTGGTGTCTCTGAAAGCGCTCTGGGAGGAAGAGGCAGCTCCCACCCTGTGCTGCGGGTAGCTCCTGCTACTGGGAGCTGTGAGGTACCCAACAGCCACTTGCTATAGAGGATTGTGTTACTGTGGTGATCCTGGAGCCCTGGTTGGGGCTGCAGGAGAACCAGCACGGCAGGGGCAACGCCACCCCAGCGCATCCCGCCCAGCACTGACCCTGAGTGCCGGCCTTTGCCCTCCCCACCCTTTTCCTGTTTGCGAAGGGGAAACCATGGGCTCGCTCAATGCTGCCCACTGCAGCACATCTTCCCATTGCGTGGCTGGGTCTGCTGGTGGCCTTGGCCATCAGTTGCCACCCACGTCTCCTCCTGTCCCTAATGTCAAAAACAAGGGGCCAAAACTGCTGAGCCACTGAGTAGCTGCTCCCGGCTGAGACCCACAGACAAAAAATCAGGTGTGTGTGGGTGCCTCACCCCAGTGAGACCCCGAAACAGCCCTCTGGCACCCCAGGCAGCGTGGCATGGCTGGACTCTCGTTTTGGAGAACTGCTTCTTTCTCTCCAGGGAGGGGCCTGGCTGACTGGCCCCACACTGGCAACACTGGTACTGACAGAACCTGTGCCCCATCATGTCAGTGCTGGGGGTGACGGAGCCTGGATGGGCAGCCGCAGGCATAAGAGGTTGTGTGGCAAGGTGCTGTGCACAGCCGGGGAGAGGGCTTGGGCTTTGCTGCCTTGCCTGGAGCACCCTGGGCATGCTTTGGGAAGAACCCAAGGGTGGACATTGGGAGAGGTTGCCCCCCAAGTTTTTCTGCACCAGCTTTGCCACTCCATGTGATTAGTTAGTCTGTACTGGGGGGAAACTGAGTCGTGCCCTCCCCATAGCCACTGCACTGCAGGTGTAAAACTCTAAAGGTTTCAGTGGTGGAGGTGGTGGGGCCTCTGCCTTTCAGGCTCTGCACTAGCCTGGGGCTAGCACAGTGCTGGCAGGCATGTCACTATCCCTGGAATGTCTGGATCCGTTACATCCTGGGACCAGGTGATGCCTTGTTGCGGCTGACTGCCAGGAGAAATTGGAGCGGCCACAATGGCACAACTGGGGACATTTCAGCTCCAGCTCCCTTGCAAGAAGGGATGCTGTCCCCCTGCGCAGCCTTCATTGCCGTGTCCTGCCAACCACGTGGCCCTGGAGCCAGGCAGAGCTGAGCACCTGTGCCCTGCTGCAGCGCTGGTTCCGGCCCCTGCTGCAATAGCCTGGAGCCACCATCACAGACCTGCATCTTCTTGTCATCACGTTATCCTGCTTCTCACCATCATGGGCTCCCCCACACTGCTCCTCACTGTCACATGCCACCTGTCCTTTGCAGCAAAAGCAAAGACTGCAGCAAACCCAGAGCCCGTGCCTGTGTCCGCTGCATGCAAACAGGTGTGGTGGAAGTGGCGTTTGTGTCTGGATCCCTCCTGGCTGTGGCAGGACTCTGCCCTGTGCCCTCTCGATGTGGGGCAGGGACTGCTAGGGTGCATGGTTTGTATGTGGATCTGGGGGTCACAGCTGGAGCCGCTTGAAAACCCATGCTCCCCTTGCTGGCTGTGTTGCAGCCTGGGCTCAGGGCAGCTCTGTGCTGGCACTGGGGACACTAAGGCTGTTTGAACCTGCACTGACACTTGCAGGAAGCATGGGGAGTAACCACAGCCAAACCCTGCACCATTCCTGGGGGGGCGAAGCGTTGAGAAGGAACGATACAGGCTTAAAATGTCCCTAACTCGGGGCTTCAAGCTGTAGAGAGCTGGGGACATCCTGGTGCATGCCCTGGGGATCTTTGGGAGGGGTCAGGCGTTTGGGGGAGTTGAGGCTTGGGGAGCACCGCAGGTGGGGTTTTGGCTTCTTTGTGACTTTGGTGGCTCCTGCTACTTCTGGTGCTCTGGCTATGTCGTTCAGAGCTGTGGGGCAGTGGGTTAACGCTGAGGCCAGGGGCTGGTGTGTTTGCAGGCTGGCAGGCATCTGGGTGCCACCTCTTGCAACATGTGGGCTCGGCACGGAAGTGTGGAGCCCCAGGGCCGTGGTTCTCTCACGATGCCCTTGGTGCCCAGTGGTAATTCACCGTTAAATGTGTCTTGTCGTGTGCTGGGATCTGATACAACCACTGTTGCGGTTAATTGCAGAGGAGCAGCTGAATGGGGCTGCCGGCAGTGTTTAAAGAGATACAATCAAAGATTAAGCAGTGCCAGAGCATCTCTGCCACCCCAGTCGGCACAGGCTCATAGCTGCCTTGCAAACACTAATTAATTGAGCCTTGTAAACACTGCTGTGAGGAGGGTAAATATTGGCAGGTGCTGTGGATTGGGGAGGGCAGGGGATGGGCAGTCAGGCTTGCAGTGATGTGCTGCACTGCAAGGGAATCCTCTGCCTGCTGCAGGCTGCCCTCAGACCCAGGCTGGCCCCGCTGGGGGCTGTGGGTGCCAGGCGGGGCTGTGGGTGCCAGGCAGGGCTGGCCGCATCCTGGCTGTCTGCTCCTCAATGTAGCAAAGAGGCTGGGGCCACAGTGCTTGGGTAATGCCACCTCCAAGACACAGTCCTGGTGGCTCTGGGAATTGGTGTCCCCTGCAAGGGAGCCCTCCCAGCCCGAGCTCTACCCTTGGCTTCCAGGAAGCTGCAGCAGATGAAGGATCTCCTGGGTGCTGCTCTGGAGATGAGGAGGAGGCCACTGGCAGTGGTAGCTCTGTGCTGCTGGAGACCTCTAGCTGTTGGCATTGCCGTGTCGGGCAGCGTCCCCTCAAATCACACGAAGTGTCCAATGTTCAGGGTATGGTGGGGGATGGGCATGATTTACCCTGCTACATCCACCACAGCGTGAACCCCAGAATGTCCTATCTGTGCCTTGGGCACCACTTAACGCCTGGGGACCCAGGGAGTGGTGTCACCAGAGAGGCAGGGAGTGGCTTTGGGGGTGCTGGGGGCTGTGGGAGCTGACAGCCCTGTGGTCTCTACAGAAGAGCGTGAAGGAGGGGCTGTTGCTGAAGCAGACGAGCTCCTTCCAGAGGTGGAAGAGGCGATACTTCAAGCTGCGGGGCAGGACACTCTATTATGCCAAGGATGCCAAGGTAAACTGGGGGGGGGCTTCCAGCATGCTCACCCAGTGGGGCTTGAGCCTGCGAGCCTGGGGAGGAGCCCAAAATCCCTGTCTGGGGCTCCGGTTTCTGCCCTGCAGTCCCTGATCTTTGATGAGGTGGACCTGTCTGATGCAAGTGTGGCTGAGACCAGCACCAAGAACATCAACAACAGTTTCACGGTGAGGGAGATGTGGGGCTACCTGCCATGCCCCTCTATCTCAACACCTTTGGGGGAGGCACCATAGACCTCCCTCCTCCTCACAGAGCCATGGGGCATCCCACAGCGTGGCCTCATGCTGCTGGAGATGGCACCAGTGGCAGTGTGCCAGAGTTTGCTGGGGCTGTTCTAGGGGCTGGCTGGCTGTGGGGTGGCCTTGCAAGGGGACACAGGGACAGTGGCTTTTGCAGGTGATCACGCCTTTCCGGAAGCTCATCCTATGTGCAGAGAATCGGAAGGAGATGGAGGACTGGATCAGTGCCCTGAAATCTGTCCAGAAGTGGGAGATCCATGAGGTGATGTGGGCAGGGGGCTGTGTGGGTGCTGGTCTGCGCGTGGGTACCCCTGGGGAGCCAGCGTTGCCTATGGCTGGTGGACTGGAGCTGCTGCCCTTGGTGCAGCCCCGCAGGAGGACAGGAGCTGGGAGTGGGGCTGGAGGGACTCAAAGGGGCTAGGAGGGAGAGAGTGCCAGCCAGGGGTCCCAGGGACTGATGGGGCGGGGCTGTGCCCCCCAGCAGGCCACGCAGTTCAACATGGAGCACTTCTCGGGCATGCACAACTGGTACGCCTGCTCCCACGCCCGCCCCACCTTCTGCAATGTGTGCCGCGAAGCCCTCCCGGGGGTCACCTCCCACGGCCTCTCCTGCGAAGGTCAGTGCTGGGCTCCTGCTGGGGGGGTGGGCTGGGGTGGGGACCGGGGCAAGGGACCCTCTCCTAGGCTGGCATAGAGCAGGAGGTATGCAGGGTCATGCCCACCGGCTGCTGGGACAGCACCGTCATCAGCTGTGGAGGGGCTGGGGACCAGGGCTGTGCATCTCGGGGAGACTGTCCCTGTTCCTCGCCTGCTCCCCACCACACAGTCTGCAAGTTCAAGGCACATAAGCGCTGCGCTGTCAGAGCCACCAACAACTGCAAGTGGACAACCCTGGCCTCCATCGGCACCGAAATCATTGAGGACGAGGATGGGGTAAGCAGGGGAGTCCCTGTGGGGAGCCCTGGCAGGACAGAGCCATCACCTGAGCTGGCCTTGCTGTACCCAAATCAGGAGCAGGGGGGTCCCTGGCTCCCACATGTCCCTTGCACTGTGTCCCTCTGGGCTTGGATCTGTGGGGACAGGGCCTGGGGACACCTCTGCCACCCAGCATCAGGATCCCTTATTGCTCTCCAAGTGGGGCCCTCTGAAACGTTTGCTGGGGACACCCCCGCCCTGCCCCATGTGCTGGCAGATGCAAGGGGCCAGGCAGGCAGGGACGAGAGGACATGGGAGGGGTCCTAGGGCTGCCTTGTGCTGCTGTGGGACATCATCCCTGCCCCGTGGGGAAGGGAGTGGCCCATGCTGCAGCAGTGATGTACCATTGGCAACTGCCCCTCTGCAGGTGGCCATGCCCCACCAGTGGTTGGAGGGGAATCTGCCTGTGAGTGCGCGCTGTGCTGTCTGCGACCGGACCTGTGGCAGCGTCCGGAGGCTGCAGGACTGGCGGTGTCTCTGGTGCAAGGCCATTGTAAGGATGTTTCTGGCCCTCTTCCACCCCCCGTGGCACAGATAGCACTGCCCCTCCTGGGTGCATTGCTGGGGACACTGAGGCTGGAGGCTTTGGTGCTGTATCCCCTAGCTTTGCTTATGCACGTGTCCCTGTGTCCCCAGGTTCACAGTGCCTGCAAGGAGCTCTTTGGCAAGAGGTGCCCCCTGGGCCAGTACAAAGTGTCCATTATCCCACCAACCGCCTTGAACAGCATTGATTCGGATGGTGAGTCACGCAGGAGACAAGGCTGGGCTGCAGGTAGTGTGGGACAGGCTGTTTGGGATAGGACTCTGAGCTCCTCTGCAGGCTTTGGCTTGTGGAACAGTACCCACTTTCCTGTGGGGCACCAGGAACATCACCATCAGTAGGCTCCAGAGTCAACACCCCTCCCTGCCATACCCTTGGTTGAAGGTTGTTGCCTTGTGCTCTGATCCAGGGCTGTGGCAGTGCCGTGCTTTGGGGTGGTACCTCTTCCCCACCTGTAGTGCAGAGCACAGGTTCCCCCTGGTGCGGGTGGCTGTGGGGCATTGGGGAGAGAAGCAATGCACGGCTGGTGGGATACCCCCACCATCTCCCTCACCCTCTCTGGAGGGGCCCAGCTGGCCTCCACTGAGCAAAATCTGTTCTCCGGATATTTCTTTCCTCGTTCTTTAATGATTTTCACCGCTCAGCTCAGCTGGTGGCTCATCTGCTTCTTGTTACTCATCAGGATGCTGTCAGGGTAACCATCATGTGGCTGCTTCTCCGGCTTCAGAGACGCAGCTGCTCACGGCTCTGCCCTTGGTAGCATCTCTGCCCTGTCCCCCTCATGGTGGCCTGGTGAACCGAGGCTGGCACAGCTGTGGGGCCAGCAGCTGTGACGGTTGCCGAGCTGACTGGGCTCTGCTACTGCAGGAAGCAGCCCAGCAAGGCCTCATCCCCCCTCTTTCTGCTGTGCTGGCTCCCCCCGGTGTATGGGTGCTGCTGGCAGCAGGCTCTTCCGCAGCAGCCCACGCTCTGACTCAGCAGCCCCCGGTGTTTTGCTTTGCTGATCTGCTTGGCTGGGTTGGGAGCGGAGATTGAGTGATGCCTGGGCTGGGCAGCAGTGGGATGCGGGGATGCTGCTGCCCGTGTAGTGGAGGCACTGGAGCTCCTGGTCGCAGCCTGTGCAATGGCTGTGGGGCTAGTGCCAGCAACACTGAGGGCTGATGCTTTCCCTGCTGCAGCATCACTGGGTCTGCCAAGGGAAGGAGTCAGCAGGCACCGGTCCGTGGCCCCGGATGGCCAAGATGTGCTTGAGGCAGGTGCAGGCTGCAGGCCAGCGATCGATCCTCCTTTGCCTTGGGCACATTTCATTCCCCATCTCAACTTTTCAAAAGCACGGTGCTGACTGCCAAGCCTCCTGAGGCTTCTGCATCATTTGCACCCACCCCACCAGAGCCCTGGTAGGAGCAAGCAGCAGAGCTAGGGGTGACAGTACAGCCCCCTGGAGCTGCTTCTGGTCCCCTGTGGTCATGCCAGCTGCCAGTGCCACCCCTGGGATCACCCCCAGGTGGGAATGTGCCCTGTTCCCATGTGGTTTTTCTGGGCTGGTCCCAGCTGGGCTGTTGGCACGGTGCAGAATTGACCCTCCTATGCGCCCACCACTGCTGCCCCTTTTGGAGTGGCAGGCCAGGGACCGAGCCAGCTCGGTGACACACTTTGTGCCTACAGGGACAGTGATTGAGCAGGAACCTAATGTGGATCTGCTCTAGTTCTAGCCTTGCCCACCCCTGTCCCCATCCCACCCCAATCTCATCTCCATTCCCATCCCCATTGTCATCTCTTACTCTACCTCCCATCCCTCACCATCCCTTGGGCATCCCAATCGCTGTCCCTCCTGCCTGGCCCAAGGACCCTGAGGGCTGGGCACAGCACAGTCAGGATGTCCATGCAGCCTCTGCTCTCCTAAGGTGTCCCCATCAGTGTCTCTTGAGGGTGGGAGCTAGGGCTGGGGGCTCATGCACTTGGGCTCCCCGCAGGTTTCTGGAAGGCCACCTGCCCCTCGACTTGCTCCAGTCCTCTCCTGGCCTTTGTCAACTCCAAGAGTGGGGACAACCAGGGTGTCAAGTTTCTGCGCAAGTTCAAGCAGTTTCTCAACCCAGCCCAAGTCTTCGACCTCATGAATGGGGGCCCACACCTGGGGTAAGCGCTGTCCTGGGCACCCCAGGGTGGCCCGGTGGGGTCCCGGTGGGCATGTGGCACATCCCCCAGCCCCTCTCTCCTGTCCCTCCCCCAGGCTGCGCCTCTTCCAGAAGTTCTCCACCTTCCGGATCCTGGTGTGTGGGGGGGATGGCAGCGTGGGCTGGGTGCTCTCCGAGATCGATGCCCTTGGCCTCCACAAGCAAGTGAGCAGGAGTGCCTGGCATTACTGGCACAGTTGGCACTGTCCCCAGCACCCACCGCAGCTGGGAGACCCACTGTGTGCCCCGGGGTGCTGCAAATGATGGGCATGGTGGGGTTGGGGGTGTTGCGGGTGCCCTCAGGGGCTGCTCTGAGCCTCCCTGCCCCATCGCTCTCCCGTAGTGCCAGCTGGGTGTCCTGCCCCTGGGGACTGGCAACGACCTGGCACGAGTGCTGGGCTGGGGCAGCCTGTGTGACGATGACACCCAGCTGCTGCAGATCCTGGAGAAGCTGGAAAGGGCCACCACCAAGATGCTGGACCGGTGAGCACCGTGTGGGGCATGTGCCTCTTTGCTCCCCCTACCTCAGCACCTCTTGGGTAGACTGTCCTCATCCCCTGCCCACGTGTCCCTGACGTGGCAGGCAGCCATGATCTCTGCTTGGCAGGTGGAGCGTGCTGACCTATGAGGCCCCCAAGCAGTCCCCCCCAGCCCTGAAGGAGGAGGAGAACGAGGACTCCAGTATCCAGGTGGGGACTGTTGGGGACTGAGGGCTTGTGATGGGGGAGGGCAGATGGGGGAACAGGTCCCCATTCACCTCACCAGCCTATTCTGGGGCACTCAGAATGGGAATGCGTGGGCAGAGGTCATGCCAGGGGTCCCTGGGGACTGGGGCCGTGAGGAGGCTGGCAGCCAGCTGTGTCAGTTGGAATGAGTCTGGCAGGTCTCAGCCCAGCACAGGCACTTGGGAGCAGGCAGGGGGGAGACGTGGAGCTCGCCAGCTACCGGCAGGCTATTTTGGACTCTTCTGTGTGCTCTTCCTCAACCCCTTGCTGGGGGAGTAGGCTGAGGAGGGCTGTTCATCCCTGGTCCAGGGCTGGCTGGGCAAGGCTCCATCCAGCCAGGTGTCACAGCTCCCGCTGTCCTCTGCTGTCTCCCCCCCAGGCCCAGATCTCCCACTATGCTGACTCTGTTGCCTTCCACTTGGCCAAGATCCTGGAGTCAGACAAGCACTCAGTGGTGATCTCCTCTGCAAAGTAAGGAGGGAACTGGCAATGGGAGTGCCAGAGCTCCCGGTCTGGGTTGGGGGCTTGTCCGCAGGGGTGCTGAGCCCTCCCCTAGGCCAGGCTGTCCCCTGCCTGGCCACCAGTGGCTGCTGGCTGTGCTGGTGCCTGGCAGATAACCCTAGCACTGCAGGTGCAGGAGAGTGTTACCCCAGCAGCCCCCCGGCTGGCATCTGTGCCCGACCAGCCATGCCCCTCTCCACCCACCTGCTGGTTCCCTCAGCAGGTTCCTCTGTGGCACTGTCAATGACTTTGTGGCTGAAGTTGGCCGGGCTTACAAGAGGGCAACAGAGAACAAGCAGGAGGCTGAGCTGATGGCGCGGAAGGTGGGTTGCATGGGAGCTGTGGTGTGCTGGGTGGCACAGCCCCCGGGCAGTGGAGGGCCTGGTGGGACCTGCTCCGGTGGCTTGTGCCCTTGCTTTTACATGCATCGGTGTGTGTTGTGCTTGGGGTGCTCAGCCATGGGTCGCCCAGGCACTTGGGATGCCCTGACAAGTATGGGGTGCCCAGGCAAGCATGAGATGTTTAGGCACGTCGAGTTCCCCAGCACTCAGAGTGCCCAGGGCATCGGGGGGTGCTCAGGCACTCAGTGTCCCCATGGAGTGCCTAGGCAAAGATGGGGTGCCATCGCGCTGCAGATGCTCAGACGCTGCGGATGCCCAGGCAAACACGGAGTGCCCAGGGAAGTACCCAGCCCCGGTGCTGGACAGTGGCTTGTGCCAGGGTGCTGAGCGTGGGGGCCTCCCACAGTGCTCCATGCTGAACGAGAAGCTGGACTCGCTGGTGCGGGAGCTGAACGAGGAGGCTCAGGCCATCGTGGTCCCTGAGGGAATGGCACAGGCCACCCCTGCTGACACCAAGGACCAGGAGAAAGGTGGCAGCTTCAACCCTAGCCCCATGCCTCGCATCTTCAAATCCAAGGAGCAGCTCATGCTGCGGGCAAACAGCCTGAAGAAAGCCCTGCGGCAAATCATTGAGCAGGCGGAGAAAGGTGAGGGGTTGGTGGGGGCTGACAACTCGTGTGTCGCTGCAGCAGCCTGGCATGGGCTGCAGAGCCTTGGTTTCCCTGTCTGAATTCTTGGGGTGCCAGCTGTGCTGTGCCATCCAAGGGCATCAGCCCTTCTCTGATGCTTGGCAGGGCTAAGGGAGGTCCCCATCATGGGGCAGAGGTGCCACCCTGGGCCCTGCCTGGCATGATCCCACAGGGCTGACCTGGGGAGGGGGCAAAGGGCCATGGGGCTGCTCAGGACTCACTGTCATGCCCCTCTTTGCATCCAGCTGTGGATGAGCAGAACAAGCAGACCCAAGCCTACCGCAGCAGTGCAGGCCCAAGCAAGAAGGACAGCTTGGAGGAACTCAACAAGGAGGAGAGGCTCAGTAAGATGCCAGTGGGGCACGTGGCTTTTGCAGGGGGCCATGGGGGTGAGTCATGGGATGGGCTTAGGGTAAGAGCCAGGTCAGCAACTGTTTTCTCTACCCCCCTGGCCAGGCTCACGGAGGGAGACGGTGACCTCTGCATCTTCCTCCATCATCCTGGACCGGCCGGACACCTTCGGCAGCTTGCAGTTCCCCGAAGACCCCAGCACCCTGTGAGTCTGCGGTCCTGCCTGCCCCTGGCCCGCCCTTGCTGCCCATCACAGAGCGGGAGGAGAGCAGGGGCCATGCTGCTTCTTGGAGGTAGCCACAGGGGCATCCTCTGCCCAACAGTGTGGCATGCCTGGTGCCTGGCCCTCCCTGGCCTGGTGGTGCCTGTGCTGGGGAAGCCTGCATGTGCCCAGTGCAGGATCTATTGCTTGGGGCTCCCCCCCAGCCCAGTGCAGGCAGGTCCTGGGTGCGCCATGGGTGTCTCACCATGGGGACCAAGGGGGCTTGGGTCAGGCTTCCTAGTGCCCACCCCTCTGGGAGCTCACACTGCAGCTCTGGCAGATTTTATCTCTCATCCCCTGATGCCAGCCCAGAAGTTGCAAGTGTGTAGCTGTCTCCCAACTCACCCACCCTGTCTCTGCCACTTTCAGCCACTTCTCAGAGAAATGCGTCATGAATAACTACTTCGGTATCGGCCTGGATGCTAAGATCTCCCTGGAGTTCAACAACAAAAGGGATGAGCACCCCAAGAAGTGCAGGTTGGCTGATTCCCCCAGATTCCCCTGGGGAAAACATGTACACCTCTGGCTCTTCAATACCTGCACCAGGAGGGACTGTCAGGATGCTGGGAGCCATGGGGTCAGCTTAGGACCCCTTTCTGCAGCAGGTTTTCCACCTGCACCCAGTGCTACAGTGCTGGGGTCAGCACCCTTGGGTGAGCAGCAGATTGAAAACATCCCTGGAAAGAGAGAGGGCTGCTGTGAGGCTTCAGCTGCCAATGATCCCCTGGGCATGTGTGCAGGCACAGGAGGGCTTGGCGGGATTTACCCGCTCTGCATCTGGACAGAGGAGACACCGCTGTGCTGGCGTGGAAGGGTGCCACGTGCTGCAGCCCGCAGCTCCCAGGAGGCAGTGGGCATTCTGGGTGTGGGGAAACTGAGGCAGATGCGGGGCCAGTGTTCCAGGCTGGCTGGTTCAGCCCAGTGCCCTGGGGAGGGCGCAAAGCCTGCAGCAGGCAGGGGGGAGCCTGCAGCCCCTCTCACCTATCCCACTTTGCCCTGCAGCAGCCGCACTAAGAACATGATGTGGTATGGGGTGCTGGGCACGAAGGAGCTTCTGCAGCGCACCTACAAGAACCTGGAGCAGCGGGTGCAGCTGGAGGTATGGGGCCAGGGGAAACAGAGATAGGGCAGGGGGGAAGCGGCCCAGCAGCCCCCCAGGCTCAGCCCTCTCTTGCAGTGCGACGGGGTGCCCATCTCCCTGCCCAGCCTGCAGGGCATCGCTGTCCTCAACATCCCCAGCTATGCCGGGGGCATCAATTTCTGGGGAGGCACCAAGGAGGACAATGTGAGTGCCAGCACTACAGGGTGGGGAGGTGGGCACAACGTCCTTCCCATGTTCCCAGGGAACCTGGAAGCCCATGGGCAGGGGTCTGACATGTCCCTGCCTCGGGCACATGTGGAGGGAAAAAGCTGGGTCTCAAAAACCAAGCCTGGTTTGGGGGGGGTCTCACTTGTATTGGTCCTCTGCAGAATTTTGGGGCTCCATCCTTCGATGACAAGAAGCTGGAGGTAGTAGCTGTCTTTGGCAGCATCCAGATGGCCGTGTCGCGGGTCATCAACCTCCAGCATCATCGCATCGCGCAGGTAGGGGCAAGGGACCCTGTGGGACCCTGTGCAGTGCTGGAAAGCTACTGGGGGATCAGTGGAGCCTGGGGTGGTGCAGCTCAGCTGGGCTCCTGGCTGGCACTGGTGCGGTGCTGCGAGGCTTTTCAGCGCCAGCACAGCAGCTGAAGCCAGGGGCACAGTGCCAGTCACAATGCCAGCCCCAGGCTGTCTGTCCCACAGTGTCGTGTGGTGAAGATCACCATCCGGGGGGATGAGGGTGTCCCCGTGCAGGTGGACGGAGAAGCCTGGATCCAGCCGCCCGGCATCATCAAGATCCAGCACAAGAACCGAGCCCAGATGCTGACAAGGGACCGGGTGAGCTTGGGGTTGCACAGTGCAGCTGTGCTGGGGCACAGGGAGGTGTGACAGGTCCTCTCCATCCCCTGCAGGCATTTGAAAGCACCCTCAAATCCTGGGAGGACAAGCAGAAGGGGGAGAGCTACCGAGCATCTGCCCGGCCACGGCTCAGCTCCCAGCAGTCCATGGAGTACCTGACCGAGGAGGAAAGCATCCTCTTGCAGCATGTCTCGCGAGTCGCCGAGACCCTCATCGCCAGGTCAGGCTGCGGGATGGAGAATAGGGCGGGCACAGGGAGCGGGAAAGCTTCGTGGTGGCCACGTAGAGCTACAAGGGTCACCTAGTCCTGTGCTGCTCTGCTGCCTGTCCATCCTGGGGAGCCCCGGCAGCTCCAGCCCCTCTTGCTTGCAGGATCCATGAGGCAGCCAAGGCCCACAAAGCTGTGGAGCAGGAGCTGGCGCATGCTGTCAACACCAGCTCCCTGGCACTGAGCGAAGCCCTCTCCAACAAAGCCACTGGCACTTCAGAGGTGAGCTAGGGCTTGGGGGTGCAAGGCAACCTCCACCTGGCCGCCCCGGGGCCCTGCCGCTCAAGGGGTCACCCCTCCATGCCCCCCCAGTTTCTCAGCAGGAATGCAGCTGTGGAAGTGGTGCTGAGCATCAAGGAGCTGTACACTGAGACCAGGATGTTCCTGGAAGAGAAGGCAGTGAGTGAGGGGGCCAGAGAACACCCTGAGCCTCCCCAGTGGAGGGACCGGCGCCGCTGGGGGTGGCAGCAGGGCTAGGGCTTGTCCCTGTTCTCCACAGCTGGACATATGGCAGGAGGAGGAGGCGCTGCACAGCCCCCTCAGCATGCTGGGCCAGGAGCTGCAGAGGCTGCTGGACATCCACTGGCTGGGGCCCATTGCCCATCCCACTGAGGAGGTGGGTGCACAGGGACTGGGGTGGGGGCGTAGCCTACCAGGTGGCCCCAGGGGAGCTGCAGCACCCCCGCTGAGCCTGGCTTCTCACAGGAAAGTGCCGGCAGCACCAACAAGGGCAGCTTCAAGCTTCGCCTCAATATCCCCAAGCCCAGGAAGGACAAGGACAAGGTGCAAAAGCAGAAGACCAACAGTACACTCCCAGGTAAAGTGGGCAGTATGCCAGGGAGGGAGAGGGGTGCAGCCCACACATGCTGACCTATCCATTGGCCTCCTGTCCTGGGCATGCTGTGGAGGGACCCTCTGAGAGGGGGACAGGGCATGTCCTGGCTGCCTGGGGCGGGTCACCATTGTCACCAACGGCCCCTTAGAGCTTATTTTTTCTGCTAATGGACATGCGGAGCCCCCAAGCCCTGTAACTCCACCAACACTGCAAGGGGGAGAAGGGGACTATTGTACAGCTCAACCCTTTGGGTAAGTCCCTGCCCCAGGGTTGGGGGGGCGGGTCTTGTCAAGGGAGAGAAGCTTGGATACTTGGTAAGTAAGCTAAAGGGAAACCTCTCCAACCTGAGCCTGCTATGGCCTCTGGCCCTGCCAGAGCTGGGAGCCAGAGGGGAGGGGAGGATGCTGGCTGCTTCCACCACTGCCCTAGGCTGCCTGTTGCCTGCCCTGCCATGTCTGGCTGTCTCTGCCAGGGCCAAAGTCCACCTCTCTGGTTTTCCTCCCTGCTAGCGGACAAGTGGGGCTCCGAGGAGGTGGCAGCTTGGCTGGAAGCACTCGGGTTAGGAGAGTACAGGGACATTTTTGTCCGGCATGACATCCAGGGCTCCGAATTGATCCTGCTGGAGAGGAGAGACTTGAAGGTACAATGCCCCTTGTGACCCCTGAGGGACCCCCAGCCCTTGTGAGCATGGTGTCCTCTATCCCTCCTCATCCCATCCCTTGTGGTGGTGGGGGAAGACAGGTGCTGGCCCTGTGCCTGGCCCCAGCCCCAAAGGGATGAGCTTGCACCACTTGCATGTAGGGGCTGGAAGCAGGGGAGGGGGTTGGTCCTGACCCCAAGGCTTGCAAGGCTCTGTACGCCTGCCCCAATGCAGGATCAACAGCACCGTGCCCTCTCCTGGACCCAGGCCTGGCAATAAGCTTGCAAGGACAAAGGGGTCCCATCAAGGCCCGTGCTCTGGCAGGGAGAGCATGAGGAGCTGGGCTTTGCTGCCTTGTCCTTCACAGAATCAATCACAGAATCAATCACAGAATCAATCACAGAATCAATCACAGAATCAATCACAGAATCAATCACAGAATGTTAGGGATTGGAAGGGACCTCAAAAGATCATCTAGTCCAATCCCCCTGCCAGAGCAGGAACACCTAGGTCAGGTCTCACAGGAACATGTCCAGGCGGGTTTGGAATGTCTCCAGAGAAGGAGACTCCACAGCCTCTCTGGGCAGCCTGTGCCAGTGTTCTCTTACCCTCACTGTGAAGAAGTTCTTCCTCACATTTATGCGGAACCTCCTATGTTCCAGCTTGCATCCGTTGCCCCTTGTCCTATCATTGGATGTCACTGAGAAGAGCCTGGCTCCATCCTCATGACACTCACCCTTTACATATTTATAAACATTAATAAGGTCACCCCTCAGTCTCCTCTAAGCTAAAGAGACCCAGCTCCCTCAGCCTTTCCTCATAAGGGAGATGTTCCACTCCCTTAATCATCTTTGTGGCTCTGCTCTGGACTCTCTCAAGTAGTTCCCTGTCCTTGAACTGGGGGGCCCAGAACTGGACACAATACTCCAGATGTGGCCTCACCAAGGCAGAATAGAGGGGAAGGAAAACCTCTCTTGACTTACTAACCACCCCCTTTTTAATACACCCCAGGATGCCATTGGCCTTCTTGGCCACAAGGGCACATTGCTGGCTCATGGTCATCCTGCTGTCCACCAGGACCCCCAGGTCCCTTTCCCCTACACTGCTCTCCAGCAGGTCAGCCCCCAACCTGTACTGGTACATGGGGTTGCTCTTCCCCAGATGCAAAACTCTACACTTGCCCTTGTTGAATTTCATTAAGTTTTTTCCCACCCAACTCTCCAGCCTATCAAGGTCTCGTTGAATGGCAGCACAACCCTCTGGTGTGTCAGCCACTCCTCCCAGTTTGGTGTAGTCAGCAAACTTGCTGAGGATACATTCTGTACCCTCATCCAGGTCGTTGATGAAGATATTGAACAACACCGGTCCCAGTACCGACCCCTGAGGGACTCCACTAGTCACAGGCCTCCAACTAGACTCTGTCCCATTGACCACAACTCTCTGGCTTCTTCCCTTCAGCCAGTTCACAATCCACCTCACTACCTGATCACCAAACCCATACTTTATCAGCTTATCTGCAAGGATGCTGTGGGAGACAGTGTCAAATGCTTCCCTGCCAGCAAGGGCTGGCCCACTATGAGCACATCAGCCTCCCTCTCTCCTTCCTGCAGGACCTGGGGATCACCAAAGTGGGCCACATGAAGAGAATCCTCCAGGCCATTAAGGAGCTCAGCAACCCACCCTAGGCAAGCAGTGGGGCAGCAGCCCAGCCCCGACACTGGGTGCTGCCCCTAGGAACCAGGGGTCAGGCAGGAAGGCTCCACAGGCCCCTGCCCTGCCCAATCTGTGGGGAGTCCACCTGCTTGCCTCGCTTTGTCCGTTTGTCCCCCAGTGCCCCTGGAGCTGCTGCTTCTCCCTGAGCCTGTGAGGCTGGAAACACTAAAGTGGAGGTCTAGCCTCACATGCCCTGACCCCCAGTCCAGCCCACAGCAGGGTCACTACAGGAGCTTGGGCTGCCATATGTGTGCCTAAGCTGGGGCCAAAGCAAAAACACCCCCGTCCTTCCTCACATGGGTATTTAAGCTGTGTAAATATTTGGAGAAGAGATACTCATTGCTGCTGCTTGTGTAGTGTCATTACTTTGGGGAAGGTGAGGGGTGTGGGGAGCATGGTGGGTACCTGGCCCCTTCCAGCTTTCACCCCTCAGCTTCCTGCTCTCACCCCTTCTTTCTCCCCATCACACAAACAGCCCCTGCCCCAACACAGCAAGGGGAGCCACAGTGTGATCTCCACTCAGCAGCCTCCACCAGCACCTAAGAAACACAGTATTTTATTGACAGCTTCACATTACTTTTTTTTTTCCCCCCTTCCCTCCTCTCCATTTAAAATTGCTATTATTTATGTACATGGCGGCCCCCTGCAAGAGAGCACCCAGCTATTTACAGGCTATTTACAGAGACAGGGCTAGCAGCTCTTCAGTATCTCCTCCAGCTTGAGCATGTCCATGGGGGTGACTTTGGCAACCTCAAAGAAGACCCTGGAAGGAACCATATTGGCTTAGAGCTCAGCTACAGCCTCGACACCCACCTGTCAGGGCCCCCCTGCTCTCTGCAGCACCCAAGGGTGAGTGCTGATGGTGTCACCCTCTGTGGAGGGGGCAGGTGTGAGGTAGAGCCCTGATGCTCACCTGTGTGAGTACTTGGTGCGCACAGCCTTCAGTTTGTCATGGGGCTGGTACGTAAGCAGGAAATTCAGCCTCTTCACCAGGGAATGAAGGTCCTGGGAGCGATATCCACTGTAGTACTCCAGCGTGGGGGTCTGCAAAGGGACAGTGGGGCTGAGCTGGATCCTCTCAGTGACTTTCAGCCATCATCTTCCCTCTCCAGTCCCCCAAATCTGAGCATAGCCCCAGAGCATCACCCCTGCACACTGGTCCGTCCACTCCTGCACCCCTGTGGTCCCTCCCTGGGTGCCTCAGGGGGGGACATGCAGGTTGGGCAGGCGCTTACCCAGCCACCAAGGTTCTTCATGGTGAGTGCCAGCAGCAGGCAGCTGGCAGCCAGCTTGGACGGACTCTCCCGGGCATAGTCGTACTCCTGCAGGGTCATCTCACAGAGGAAGCGTGCCAGCGTCAGTGTCTCCATGGTGGCACGGGCACACTACAGCCAGGCAGGCAGGGAAAAGCTCAGCCTTTTGAGCAACATTGCTTCCCCCCCAACCTTTTTGGGATCTAGAGTGCTGCACCTGGGGCACAGATCCCACACCCCCAGCCTGCCACAGACCAGCATCCTCACCCCTCAACCCTGTTGGGGGGACCTGGCCAAGTCTTCCTTGTTGCCAGCTGGGAGCTCAGGGGATGCACATTGCCACCCCAGGGAGCCAACACAAGGGGTGCCTAAAGGCACCTTGACACTAGCATGCCCTGCCTGCTGCACCCACCTTGGCAAAGCGTCGCAGGAACCGGTAAGGGATGGGGATGTTGATGTCAAACTTGAGGGTGTTGAGGATGCTTATCTCCATAGCAATGAGCTCTTCCCGCTTGTAGGCGTCATCGCAAATGTAGAGGAAGTCATCCACGCATGGTGGGCACCGCTCCTGTGGGGGTACAACTGCTCAGCACCCTAACGGAGGCTCATCCTGGCAACACTCAGGAAATCCTACCACTCTGCAGGCCCTGCAAGGGCTCACGCCCTGCCAGACTCCGAAAGGACTATTACAACATCCAGGGGAACTTGTGTGTTGTCTATGCTGCCCCATCCCTTGGCTCTAACTCCAAACCTTGCTCGCATGAGGTCAACTCAGGTGTCCTGGTGGTCTCTGCAGAGCAGAGAGGAGCCAGGTCACCAGTGATACCAGGAGACAGGATGCAGCCCGTGGGATAGGAAGGGGTAAGATGAGGACAGACATGCCACCCCAGCAGCTCTCAGAGCAGTGGCCTGGCACTGCAGGGACCTCGCCTTCTCCAATAACCTATAGCACAGCCCACCCTGCTCCAGCACCCCAAGACAGCAAACAAGGAGTCACCTCAAATTTGGAGGCGATGAGGATGGCAGTGGAGCCGATCAGCTGCAGCTTGTCCCTCATGCTTATCACCTCCACCAGGTAGTGGTCCACCAGCTTCACAGCCAGGTACAGCGTCTCATGGTTCAGTTCAAAGTTCTCCTGCAAGAATGTGGGCAGGAGAAGGGATGTCAGACAGAAGCTAGGCCTGCCTGTCCCCCCCAGGTTCCCGAGATGCCCACAGGGCCAGGCTCAGAGGGAGGGATGCAGGCTCATTCCCAGCCTTCAGAGGGGGAAGATCAGCTCTGCAGTGGGGACACTCGCAGGAGAGACTGCTGGCATCCTGAGGTCCCACATGCCAAAAGCAGGGTGGGGACTGCTCTGCAGAACGCTATGCCCCCCCTCCCCATGCCCACATACCTGCACCTCCACCATCCAATCCACCAGAATGGCACGCATGTCCCTGCTGATGTCTGGCTGCTTCTCCATGTAGTCAGGGAGCACAAATTTCTCCTGCCAAGGTACCAGCTGTCAAGGACTTGCCAGACACCACCACCCTCAAATGAGCCCCCTCCTGTCCCATGCAGGCCCCCACCAGGTGCTCAGAGCCTCTGGGCAGTGGGTGGCCCTGCTCACACAGTCACCCCTTCCCCAGACAGAGCTGCCACCCCCTGGCCAGGCATCACCCACCTCTCTTCCCCGCATGTATTCAAAGATCTCCTTGGCATACTCTGCATTGGCGTAAGGGTCACCTAGCTGCTCCTTGTCTATGTCCTCCACTGCTGGTAGCTGGTGGGATGAAGGAGGCAGCAGTAAAGGGGAGGTCCAGAGCTCTATGGGTGCTGTTGACCCCTTCAAGGCAAGGCTGCTGCCCTTCTGCACCCCCTTCCCCATCTGCCCCCATCACACTGCAGTTCCCACTCTTTCTCATGAGAGATCTCTCGAAGGAAGAAGGTATGGGGGGTGGTTTACCCCCTCCCCAGCTTTCTATCACACTGGCCCAAGTATCTCCAAGGTCCAAAGCACTGCCTAGTGCCCTGGTATCACCAGTGGCAGCCATAGACCAGCAGTGTCAGGATGAGACTGGGGGCCAGGCTGCAGCCCAGTGTTCCCACACTCTCCTTGGGGGGCTTTGGTACCTGTACAGGCACTGGCTCCTCTGGCACAGGATCCTCCTTGGGCTCTGCAGGAGCCTCTACTGGGGTAGTTTTCTTCGTTGACCTGGACAGGACAAGAGTGCAAATCATTGCTGTGAGGGGGCCACATCTCCTGGCTGAAAGGGGTTCTCCAAAGCCCGTTGCTGCTCAAGGAAGGGGCTAAATCACCCCTAAAATATCCCCCTAGAGACTCTTAGAATCATTGTGGTTGGAAAAGACCTTCAAGATCATTGAATATGACCATAAACCTAATACTGCCAAGTCCACCACTAAATCACATCCCTAAGCACCACACCTACTCGTCTTTTAAATCCCTCCAGGGATGGGGACTCAACCACTTCCCTGTGCAGCCTGTTCCAATGCTTGATAATCCTTTCAGTGAAGAAATTTTCCCCAGTATCCAATCTAAACCTCCCCTGGCACAACTTGAGGCCATTTTATTTGCTGTGTACCCTCCCCATCTGGCTCATGGTCTCCATCACCTAAAGGAAGCCCCCACCACTGCTTGTTCTTCCCCACAGGACAGGTTTGCAGCTGCTGGCCCTGCAACATCCCCCCCTGTCCCAGTGCTTGTCCCCATCTCCTCTGGCTACTCACTTTTTCAGGTTGATCTCATTGTTCCTGGCCACCCCCAGTGCAGCATGAGCCCTCTGTGCCTTGTGTGGTGCCACTTTCACGGTCTCCTTCTTCCCTGCCACCACCTGGTTCTTGTGAGCCTTTTTGGGCGAGAATGGGGGTATAGAGGGGTGCATGGAGGGAACTGAGGTGTGCCCTTCAGGGAGACCTCTTCTCCTGCTGACAGGGCATGGGACGCACGCAATTCTGCATGCTGGGGGGAAAACCCAGCCCCACTCTTATGTGGTCTCACAGGGGACACCAAAGCCCCTACCCCCACAGAAGCACTCACGTTGGTGATGTCCCCAAATGCTGACCTCTTCTTGGGCCCACCCTGGGGTGAGGATGGAGACCTCTTGGCCTGACAGCTCTCCTCCTGCAATAGAGGCTGTTAGAAGATGGAGGGGTCAGCTGCCCCACAGGAGCCCCCCACACCACTTGCCCAGCTCAGAACTCACCTCAGGGTTGGCATTCTCTGCAGCAGGGCCCACCTTGCCTGCTCGGGGCTGCTTGGTGCTCAGCACCTTGGCATTTCGTGGCAACGGCATTCTCTCCCTTGGCCTCCTCAAGTAAGCTGAGAGCAGAATTGGGCTTGATGTGGGCAGCTGCCTGCACCCAGGAACGCTCTCAAGGGCTAGGGGCAGAACCATGGGGCACTTGCCCCTCCTCTGGGGGTAGTGCAGCAAGGACAGACCCCAACCCCCTCCCTGAGCACAGGCGGGCAGATGGTGCCCTGAGGCAACGCCATGGAGGGTGAAAGGGAGAGCTGGTGTGTTCCTCCCAGGGGAGGACATGGAGCCCCAAGTCCCCCACCAGAAGCACCCCACTGGGAGCAGGTTGGGGAGGGGCAGTTCCCAGCTCCCTACATCCCAGAGGAGGATGTAAAGGCTCCCCCTCCCTCACCACCCCCCAACACCAGGGGTGAAGTGGACTCCGGAGTACCTCCACACCCCAGGGGAGCAGAGGCCCCCAGGACAAGGGTCTCCACGCCTGCCCTTCCCCGGGGCACTGGGAAACGGTCCCATAGGGGAAATACCAAGCCTGGGAGGGGGAGGAGGAGAGGGAGCAGGACGGGATGGGACAAAACAATACCCGCGGGGGACGGAAGAGTTAAGTCTTCAGGGGGCCCCCACCCCGCAGTCACCCCCCAAGTGCAGGCCCCGCTCCCCTGTGCCACCCCCACGAGCCCTCAGTGTTCCTTGGGGCAGCCGGGGGGTCCCACGGACCCCACTCACCTGCACCGCCGCCCACAGCCGGCTCCGGCTCTTTTGAAAGTTGCACTTCGGTAGCGGCCGGTAAGCACTGGTCGAGCGTCGCCCAATCAGAGCGAGCGGCGGTGCCGGACGGCGGCCAATCGGCGAGCGGCGGTGCCGGACGGCGGCCAATCGGCGAGCGGCGGTGCCGGACGGCGGCCAATCGGCGAGCGGGCAGGGATGCGGTTGCTAAGGGGCGAGACGGCACGGTTTAAAATTCAGCCCCGGCGGCCAATGGAAGGGCGCGCTTGCCGCGAGGGCGGGGCGGGGCGGGGCGGCCGGCCGAGGCGGGCGGTGATTGGTGGGACGGGATGCCGTTTAAATCCGTCCGCGGGGCCCGCTGTCATGGTGGCCGGCGGGCCAGGCCTGGTGCCGCTGCAGGAACAGCTGCTCCTCCACCACTTCCTGCCGTACCCTGGGGGGACCTGGAGCTCCGAGGGAGTCGCCTCGGCACTCCCACCCTTCATGGGGGGGATGGAGCGACCTTCACAGGCCTCTGGGCCCAGCGCCCCTGCAGGGGCCTCGACCCTGGCCTGCTGCTTGCTTCCTCGGCTGCGGGTCACCCCCGGGCACCGAGGCCATCCTTTCTCGCTGGGTTGGGCGTCTCTGTTTTGGGGGGCAGGGTGTACCCTAAGCTGGCCATGCAACTCCTGTGACCTGGTGTTGTGAATGAGTGATTTATATCACTGTCAAAGGTATCGGCAAAAGTGTTTTTAACACAGCGGTGTAAAAACGTGATTTAACACAGTTCGATGGCAAGGTTTGCTCTGCTGTACTGCACAATCATTCGAACAATGATTCAAAACTACCGAGGCAGAGTCAAAGTTACCAAGGCACAAATCAGACTTACCCTCATACAAGGTTATACAAAATCTCGGTCACTTACCAAAGATCTGCTGTTGGAGAAAGGTCTCAGCCGCGAGGAGCAATCTTGAGGGTGTCCCAGCTCGAGGGGAGTTCGCCAGCATGCAGGCGGCTTAGCCAGGAGAGCTCAAAGAAGGCTCACTCAGGCTGTTAGAGAAAAAAGTGGTTGCTTTGTAGTCAAATTATATGTGACAGAAAAGGTACGCATGAGACTCCTTGTACCAGCAACTTTCTTTGCTCCTTGAGCAGTCTTGGAATAGCCACCCACTTTGTGTTAATCGCGTGATCGGTGTTCCAAGCTCATACATGTGGGTGTCACTCTGCTCCTTTCTGGGTTTTCAGAGAACAGATGGGAACGAGAGAAGTTACGGCTTAGACCTTTGCCTCCTTTGGAGCCAGAACCAAAGTACTGCGAGTTTGGTTAAAGGGTTGAGCACATCCATCACACCTGGCCATGCAGGGATAGCAACAGCAGCCACCAGTTCACCCCTGAACTGTAGCTCTGAGGGCTACAACCCGCTGCTGCAGATACAGCCTCAAATGGGGCATGAGCGGGTGCTGCTAGCCAGGGAGAAAGCCCCTTGCCCCAAAAATCCCTTGCAGCATGGCTGGGGGAAAGGGTTTATCCCTCTTGACTCCTCCTCTGCCCTCTGCTCCTGCCTGCTGGACTCCAGGGACCCAGGAGGGTTCATCTTGGGCTCTTTCACCAGCTCATTTGTTCTCAGAGGGTCCATTTACTTCTCATCCCCTGCTAAGATGAAAAAGAGGGGATTTCACCTCCCCAGTGAGGTCCCCCTGGCCAGTCATACCCTGCCTCCCCAGTGTCTCATTTTCTGGAAGGAGAATATAGGCGTTGAGTAGCATCCACGTCACAGCTGGCCATGACAAGTACCTGGGGGAGCAGGAATGGCAGCGGCTGCCGGGGGCAGAGGTAACCCTTGTCTGCAACCCCGGGGTGAGAGGCACCTGCCCCGTACCCATCACCTGAGCTCAACCGGGGGATACTGAGCTGGGCTGGTGGGAGCAAAAGGTGGCTTCAAGGGCAGAAGCTGCCCTGCTTTTGCAGGGTGGTTCCCACTTGGCAGCCCCTGACCTGCCCACGCACTGTCTGAGCTGCTTCTGTGGTCCCAGAGGCTTTGGGGATGCTCTGACGTGATCCCCATTCCCTTGGGGACTGGGATGGTGGGTGGCACGTGTGCCACCTGTCCTGCAGAGGTCCCTTACCCTCTCCAGCCCTTGGGGGCTTTTAGCACTTCACCAAGCTTCAGGCTCAAAGGAAACTCCCCCCAGTCAAGGTAAGCTTGTCAGAGCTCAGCACTGCAGCAGAGGAGAGCTTCCCCCAGCGGGCAGATTCCCAGCAAAACCTTCCAGATTTCTAAGTTTAACCCAAGGAAATCCTTTGGGATAATCCCACAGCCACGTGCCACTGTTGCTGATGGAGCTGATGAACCCCTTGCTGAGGAAACATCCCAGTGCCACCTTCTGAGGGTACTTAAACCTGCTGCCCAGGGGCTACATGGGCAGGATCAGTCCTTTTTCCTTGCTAACAGACAGGGTGGCTCAGGCCATGTACAGGCAGCTCTGCCATGTCTCTAGCAGAAAGACCTGGGGCCACTGACAGCCAGGAGCAGCAGAATGGCTTTGGAGTGCAGCATGGCCAAGGGCTGCTTCCAGGGCTGGCAGGGGTTCCACCTGCATCTCACAGATCTTGGGCACCTTCAGTCCCCAAAACTGGTCAGAGCTGCAGGGGCTCCAGCCCGTCTCGTTTCCTCCTCAGCCACTTGTCCTTTCCAGCCTCAGCTCCTCTGGTGCCACTGCTGCTGTCCCCGGCCTGGGAGCTCCCTGAGGTTCACTCACCACCAGTCTGGGATCCTTGCGGGATCCAGGTGTCTGCCTCTCCTTGCGCATGTTGAGGCAGCACACACCCCAGCCAAAAATAAGAGTTGGATGCATATTCACCAGGCAGAGCTGGGATGCATCCCACTGCCAATGGAAACATAGTGCATCGGCCTGTGGGATAAGATTCCCAGCCAAATACCTTCATCCAAGTCTGCCTGCAGCTCTGCGGGGGCTTGGGCGAGCTGCCCGCCTTGGGACAGGTCTGCGTCTGCCCATCCTGCCCAGGCTTGGCAGGGGGAAGCCGGCTTTTCCAGTCTCCACGGTGCTGCCACGCTGTCGCTCCTTGGAAGGCTCTTGGGAAGCCCGGCCCCACTACAGGGGCTGCGGCTGTCACCACACATGCTGATATCCCACCTGGCCATCGGGGGGTACTGGAGGAAAGATGGGGTGAGCAAGAAGTGGACCCTGCAAGGTGAATGCTAGCTGCCCAAGCATGGAGGCAAGTCTGTGGATTCAGTGCTGCCTGTCATCTAAGGATCACAGAATCACAGAATGTCAGGGATTGGAAGGGACCTCAAAAGATCATCTAGTCCAATCCCCCAGGATGCTGGGGCCCAGTTTGAGGTGAGAGCCCCCCAAACTTTCCTTGGGCTCTGGCACCCCTCAGCAAACCCTCAAGTCAGGCAGGATGCCAGTCCTTGTCCCTCCTTGTTGGAGCAGGAGTGCAAGGCTGCTGCACCGCCACGGCACTCGGCTCCGCACTGGGAGAGCATCCACTGCTGAGCACAGCGCAGCTCTGGCCGCAGAGATGGGGCTGGTGCCTCCCTGGCCCCCAGCAGACCACCAATGCTAGCAGCTGGGTTGGGTGCACTGATGTCCCCTACAGCCCCCTCTTGCTGCACCAAGCTCAGGCACTTCATGTGCGGTGACAGGACGGAAAAATAGACCCTGCTATGTACTAGCTCAGAGCATCAGTGCCTGGAGTGTCCCTATCATGAGAAAAGCTGGGTTGCTGCTTTCATTCAGCCCCTTCCCACAGCACTACAGAGCTTGTTCTGCCTTTTGGAGCTGGAGCAACCCCCAGCCCTGCTCCCTGACACTGTGGGGCTGTCAAGAAGCCCCTCTGCATGGCATATGGGCATGTTCACTCCAGGACTGCTTACCAGACAGAGAGCCTCAGGCTCAAGAGAAGGAGCAAGGTTGAGGAAAATCATTCATGGGATCCACATGGACTGCTTTTCTCCACTTTTCCTTCCCCAGGCTAAAACCTTACCCTTTCCCATGCTAAAACAGGCCAAACTTGTTGCTCCCCATGGCCCAGTGTCAGAAACACTGGTGGGAGGCAAGGAGCTGATCTGCATGGGGAGGGCTGAGCTTTGCTGCTTACTTTTGCCTCCCTTTTTGCTATTAACGAGGGACATTCTGTCTGTGAGCTGTTGCATTTGTTTACTGGAAAAAGGCCCAACAATTAACCCCAGGGCTCTCTGGCCAGTGGGGGAAGCATGAAGGAAAGCACAGAGCAACGTGAGTGACAGAGGTCCCGAATGCCCGCAGGGAGGTGAGAGGCAGCACCGTGCCAGCACCGGGGGGATGCCAGGGCTTTAAGGGATGCAGTGTGGCAGGGCTGTGCTGGGTGATGCTTGTGGTGGTCTCCCACCCGCTCTGCCTGCACCTGCCCCACATCCTGGCCATTTCTGGGTCTCTGCTACCGGCACACTGCCCGAGTGCCTGGTTGATGTTTGTGGCACCGGGGGTGAAAGCCAGCACCCAAGAAGAAACAGAAGCAAACAACCTGGAAAGGCTCAGAGTGGGCTTGGCATGGCTGAGCAGGGTTAAGTACTAGAGCCAGCCAATCCAAGCCAAGAATAGGGAAGTTACCTTAGGGTTAGCAGCACATTTGTGGCAAAGGAGCCAGTGGCCATCCCACAGCCCCTCATCACACCCAGGGACTGCATCTTACTGCCAGGTTTGAGGTCTCCAGGCTGGTGGAGCAGTGAGCTGATGGTCACACTGGGGCTGCCGTGGCCCCGTTGACACCCACTCACCCTGAGGAGCCCAAACTCTTGTGTCTCCCTGATTCGGACCCCACTTAGCCTCCACCCACCGCTGCTCTCCCTCCATTTTCTTCCAGTTCTTATTTGGTGGCTGATTTGATCTTGTGGATGGCATATGGGCTCGAGTCCTTGGGCATCCAGATCTCCTCCCCGCCGCGGCTCTGGTGCTCCACCGCTCCCTCCATGGCCGCTGTCAGCTCAGGGCTGAAGATGCTGTCGGTGGCCCGGTAGGTGCGTGTGAGGCGGCGGAAGGAGGAGTCTGAGGAGCTGTCATCAGGAAGGTCTTCGTCCTGCTCATCTCGCAGCTTGGTCCTGCTCAGCTCCGAGCTGCTCCCCTGTTCCATGTCTTTGAGAGCTTCCCCCCGCTCCTGAAGGAAGGTCGTTTTGGGGCTGATGATGCACAGCAGAAGCATGAGGCCTCCCGAGACCCCGCAAAGAAAGTAGAGGCCAACTTTTTCTGGGACATCTGGGGAGCAAAATGCAAAGAGAGACACCAGGGTACAAACCGCCGCCACAGCCTGCAGAGTACTGGTGCCCGGAAAACCCCTTTTGCTAGGGATGTGGGAGGAAGAGAAGGGGAGCAGGGATGTCCTCAGCACCCAGGCCACAGGGGCAGGACAGACCCTGCTCCAGTGATTGTGGGAGCATTACCCAGAGCACCCACATCAACACCCACCAGTGTCCCAAAATGCCCCTTTCCCCATTGGGAATGCCCACTGGGAGGTGGGCTGGGCAGCATGGTGGGAGGAATCATTTCGCCAGGGATTCAAATGAGTAATTTCCCCTGGCAAGGCAAATTTTTGCCCGCAGAGAGGTGCTCTCCATCAGTGCTCCTGCAGACAGGGCAGGAAGGAAGGAGACCCAGCGGGTAATTCAGCCTGTCAGAGAAGAAAGGTCCGCAGGCAGGGCTGCAGCAGCACCACAACCGCTGATGCTGCAGGACCTCGGGGCTCATTCAGCCTCTGAGCTTCCACCCCCCTCAAACCCAGCACAGGTGCTTGGTGCCCTCCTCCCTTGCATGCCTGCCAACCCTGCTGGAGGGGTCTGGCTGCCTTGGAGCTGAGCCCCAGGCTGAGGGGGGCCATCACGGGACCTGAGCTACCCTCCCGAGCCTGTCCTGCTCCCCTGGGTGCTGCGTGAGAGCCAGGGAGGGCACGTACCCCAAAGGTGGGCAAAAGCTGCCAGAGAGCTAGTAAAAATCATCCGGTCTTCCCGGAGCCTGGAGAACCTGGGCCCTTTGTACCAGCCACCTGCAGCGAACAAGGGGACGTGGGCTGAGACACAAGGTGCTCCCCAGTGCCTTGCTGCCTGCCCCTGCCTGCCTCCTTCCCCACGCCACACTCCCTCCTGCCTGTACAAGTGCTCTTCTGCCCATGGGGATGCTCCCCTCTGGGTCCTCCTCTCCCCTGCTCCCAGCAGACCACATCTCTCCAGCCCCTCAGACATGGGCACTGACCGATGGGTGGCTTCAGCCACAGGGCAGCGATGCTGGGATGGAGCTGCAGGGCTCATGCCAGCGGCCATGGAAGGGGTGGTTCACCTGGGTACGGACACAATGCCACACCGCTTTTGGTGTAGCCTCCCCCCCACGTTACCGTGCATGTAGTCCGAGAGCAGGAAGGGGTCCGAGGTGTCAGGGCCCACCTCCTCCAGCAGCTGCTTGGGCACTGCAAGGACAGCACATGCTGAGTATCATCACCCTGCTGGTCCCCAGGGAGCTCCGCGCCCCTGCATGCATGGCATGAGGTGGGCACAGCAGGGGCTCCACCAGTGGCCCCCATGGCCCCAGCCCTGCGGGTGGCTCTCACCACAGGTGTAGGAGACTCGCAGCTGTTTCTTCGTGCCAGGGAGGCACGGGTCCCCGAAGGTGGCCTGGTCAGCAGCCACAGTACAGTTCCCCTTGCGGTGGCACTTCTTGGAGACCCTCCGCAGGGCATCTGGAGCCAAGCACTCTGCAAAGACATGAGTCATGGACCTGTGGGCAGACCTGCCTGCCCCTGTCCACCAGGCACCAGCCAGCTGGAGCCAATGGGCACAGGTACAGCCCGACAGCATACTTGTGCCACACTCTCAGTATGGCTCCTGGCCCCATTTCTGGCTTGAACTGTTCTGGTGTACCTATGTGGGGTCCCCCAGCATTCAGGGCATCACATTCTGGTTTGCCCCGCAGGAATCGTCCGTAATTTGCAGAATAAATGGCCAGGATGGATTTTGGTCGGCACTGCAGCTTCAGTTTGTCGTTCTCACACACGGTCTTGACCCGATGGTTCCCTGGGGAGTGACACTGCAGAGCGTCCCAACACATCCCAAATCACCTGTAGCCCCCTCCTCCCTTAGCCCTGAGAGCTATCAAGGGCAGGGCTGGAGAAGGGCTGTGAGACACAGGAGCAGCTCGGCTCCCTTCTCCAGCCCTTTCCAAGCAGCTGAGGCTGAGGAAGAGCCCGTGCAGCATTACCCAGACCTCGCCTCCACCTCACCTGGCCGGCACTTGTAGGAAGCGATGAGGTACTTGTGTGTCCCAGGGCATGGGTCTGGCCCAAAGACTTGGCTGTGCACCGAGAACTGGCACCACTGCTGGTCCTGGCACTCGGACAGCAGCTTCTGGAGAGCAAAGTGGGACAGACATGACGATGGGTCAGGAGGCCGTTCTCACCTCCTCTCCCCTGGTGCCACTCCAGGCTCACCCCGCAGAGGTGTCCCGTGGCTGCTCGTGCCACCCCCCGCCACAGTCACCCTGCTGCGTGTCAGCTCCTGAAGCAGCTCTTGCCTTGCACCCCCGCAGAGCTGTGTGTGTGCACGGGCCTGCCAGTCCCTGTGCCCGCACGCACCGCGCCACGCCACGCGTGTGCAACACCCGTGCAGGCGTGCACACTGACACGGCCCCGTGCAGCACCCCTGCGCTCACGCCCACGCGGCTCCGTGCAATGACACGCGCGGCCACAAGATGGGGACGGGGGCTCACGCCACAGGGCTGCTCGGGCAGCGGCCCCGCTGGCCACCGCGGTGGCCTTTGCCCTTGCCCGCTGTCCCTGCCTGCCCGCGGCGGCCCAAAGCCGCGGGTGGGCGACCCGGGCCCGTGGCTCTGGCGTGGATCTCCCGGGCAGCCTGGGATGCTGCGCACGCTGCGAGCCCCGGCAGCAGCAAACCCGCAGCCTGAACGACGGGGGCCAGGAGGGAGCAGGGCCACTGCTCCTTCCCCACCCTCACTGCCGCCCCACTGGGAAACTGCCCTGCGGAGTCAGGCCCCGGGATCCCCCCACCCGAGACGACGGAGCCCCTTGTAACCTCTCCTTCCCCCTCTCTGTCCCTGTGCCCGCCAGCCCAGCACAGGGCTGAGCCTCCTCTTCCTCTTCACTGGCTGGCAGAAGGGAAACTCGAGGAGAAAACGCAATTAAACTGTTTTCCCGAAACAGAGCTGAGCCGCAGCAGCAGCAGCCTTGCTCTCTGCCCTCCAGACATCCCTTCTCCCCTGACAGCAGCCTCCAGGCAGAGGGGAGTCCAGCCCTGTGCGCTCACGGTCCCCCGGCGGAGTGGTTCCATCTTGCTGCAAATCTAAGCCACACAGATCCTGCTCACAGACCTGCCCTTCAGTCACCAGATGTCTCTGCTGGGCCATGTCCTCCATCCTGTGCTTGACACATAATCTCTGGGGGCCCTGACCTTTGTTTGCAGGGTGGTCTGCAGGGCCAGCTTGGTGCCACACCAGGACGCTCCAGCTCAGCACTTATAGAGCTCCTAGGACATGCAGGGGGTCTGCAGTTGGAGTGTGATCAGGCAGCAAAGCCTTGTGAGCTCTCAGACCGAAGAACTGATCCTTCAGCTCTTGTTCCTCTTCTCTGGCTCCATGTTTCCCTTCCCCACAGGCAGCTGCATGTAGCTGGGGCTGGGTCCTGGGAGAGGGGCTGTGCAGCAGCCGGGGTGCCAGGCTCAGGAAGCAGGACAAGGGCCCACAAGGGATGCTGTGCCCAGCTCTGTGAGTGCATCCTCTGGGGTTAGCACAGAGTCTGGCTCTTCCCCAGCCAGAAGCACTCATCTGTGCTGGCAGCTCCCAAGAAGCCGGTCAGTGAACCAGGTGCAAAGGAGCATCTGTTGATTGCAGTAGCCAGCACAGGGAGAGGGGAGGAAGGCTTTCTCTGAGCCTGCTGCCTCCTGCAGGATTACTCCAAAAGCCAGCTCTGGATGTAGCAGTGCCTCCTGCCAGGCTCCTCTGGCAGGGCTGCCCCACCCTGGGGCCTACCACAGAAGCTCTCACCCACCTTTTATCTCCAAAAAAACTTCAGGAAAAGGACCCTGGGGATGAATCCCAATGCTGATGGCAGCAGTGCCCCTTGGGGCACCGGGAGGCTGCACTGCCTGCAGCCACCCAGCCCAAGCAGGCAGCTCAGTGACCTGGGGAAGAAGGGGTGCGCAGCCTGGTCTGTTGGGACCCCTGCCCTTACCAGGTGGGCAGTTGCAGACATGCACTCGGTGCTCTCCTGAGAGGCATTGCCAGGGCTGGGGCAGAGGTTGGGGCTGGGTACACGACGTCCGTAGAAGGCACCAAGGATGCTGATGGTGGTCTTGCGAGGGCAGACGATGAGGAGCTGCTCCCCATCGCAGGTGTGGGTGGTGTGATTCCTCAGCACCTTGCGCAGATACCCTGGAAGGGGAGAGCATGAGTGGTGTTGGCCAAAGGAGACATGGGGACCACACCGGTGGTGGCTCTTGGGCTCCTGACAGCCGGTGGCAGTGAGGATGTCCTGGGCTGGGGCACTTATGGGGCAAACAGGACAAGAGTGGGGCTGCAGCAGAGAAGGCAGGCTTGCAACAAATCTCATATCCAGCATTGCAGCCAAGAGGCTGGAAAGCAGCATGGAGTAGCCAAGCTGATTAGCAAAGGGAAACAGAAGCTGGAGGCAGGTCGACAGGTCAGGAAAAAACATGCATGGAGGAATGCCATGAGGAGCAGTCAAGGGTTTAGATAAAATCAGGCTTGTTACGGAGACATGGGGAGGAGAGAGCAAGGATGAGCCAGAGATAATCACCAGAGTCAGGGAAAGGAGGATGCTTTCTGTCACATGATGCCGAGCCATGAGCTGAAGGAGAGAAGGGTCCAGTGGCTGCTGCGAGCTCCCACAGTTGTCTGGGTTGGTATTGATGGGTGTGTGCCACCAAGTCATCACCTGAGCCCAGCTGACCTCTGGTCTCTCTGCAGGAGAAGCCTAATGCATGGGTATGAGCCATTCCCAGCCCATGGCCTTTCCAGTGGGCAGGGGCCTTTCTCTCCCTGAATTCCCAGCATGGGGTGTTTCTCTCTTTTAATCCTGCCTAGTTTGTGTCCCAAACCACTTACCCTGCTGTTTTCCCTTCAAGGGCCAGTAAGGTGGGGCTGTTCTACCCAGCCTTTAAGGGGGTTTAGCATGCAGCTGTCAGCTCTGGCTGGTATCAGCTGTGCTGGGTGAGTGAGGAAGCTGTTTTAGTAAAAGCTCTGCAAGCTGCCAGGGGGGTTCTGAGCAGGCACTGGGAGGCTGAGGAAGCAGGAAGAGCTGACAAAAAATGATGTGTACGGCCCTGGACAGAGCAGTTTGCATCAGGCCTTCAAATAAAACAAAAGCAAAAGGGAAGCATAATTTTGAGGGATGGGAACATGGTACTTGTTGGGCAGTACCCTGGGCTGCTGGGTGGGTCACAGACCCCAATCCCCAGCTGTGGAGTTCTTGGAGGGACTTGCACCCCAGCCCCAGCCCAGTGCTGGGGTCCAGGGCAGGATGCACACCCTGTCCCCCAGCCTGCAGCATGTCAAACTCCCCCAAGCCAATACGAGAAGGTGGGAGCCCCAGTTCTCAGCCCCACTCCGAGCCCCATGCTTCTCTCTCTGTCCCTCTGCAAACCGGTGCCAGGCTCAGCTGCACAAAGGGCCCCTTTCACCTTCCCTGCTGTCACTAACCCTTTGGCATCCGCAGCCAGCATCCCTCCCCAGATGTCAGCGGATGCAGCTGGGAGCTGCCCCCACTCAGAGTTAATCTTTGCCGTGGACATGGGCAGCTGCTGGCATTTCTTGCTCCTTTCTCCTTGCAAGCCTGGGATGATCAAGTGTGAGGGCTGCAGCCTTGTGCAAGCGAGCCTTTGCTTGTTCCTCTGCGTGCTGGAGGCAAGGAGCGGTGCAGGAGGGTGGATGGGAGCAGACAAGCTGTTTTAGCCAGGTCAAAGCTCTAGTGAGGTGCGAAGATGCTCCTTTGAGGACATGGAGCTAGATCAGCCCCTTGGGGTGTGGTACCCACAAAGAGGGGGCTAGGACAAGCCCTGTCCTGCCCCTCTCCTCTCGTCCCATATCACTGGTTGCTGGGGGCCATGAGGGGCACAGGACCCTGCCTGGGCTGCCAGCCCCCATCTCCTTCCTCTGCACCTTCTGCAGCAGCTCCATGCCTGTGGCAGCAGCCAGGCTCTTCTGCAGGCTCCAGAGCCATCCGGGACTCGATTTCTACCTGGCACCAACTCCAAACCCGCCTGCCCATTCCTGGGACAGCTGGTGGTGAGGCTGCCCACACCCCCTGCTGCCGGGCCAGCCCTGGCACAGAGGGCTGAGCCAAATCCTGGGGATGGTGGAGGACATGGGGGAGAAATAGGGGGACAAATGGGTTTCCCTAAATCCAGCCTGCCTTGCGGTAGGCACCCTCCTCTGCTGCCATGCTAGCTGGCAGCACTGGTACTTAAAAACTGAGACTCAAACAGTGCCACAGTGTCAGAGGTTTCTCCATCACACCATTTTGGGGCGGTGAGCAATTGCAAAAATGTGTAGGTTTTTTTGGGTGAAACTATAGGAAGGAGGCTGCAGGCAGATTTTGTGAGTGATTCCGGTCGCCTGCCGGTGCTGCTGACTCAGTCCCTGACAGTGTGGTTGTGCAGTTAGCTCTGCCCAGATGAAATCACATCCTCTCCACTGCAGCCTGCCCTACCACACTTGGTAGCATCATGTTGAGATCTCGCGCTGCACGGGCATGGCAGAGCGGAGTGGAAAGCGTGCATGGCTGTTTCTAGAAGATCCCCCAGAGGAACGGCAGCCCCTGAGCGCCCAGCCTGCCTGCACCCATCCTGACTGTCCCAAGCACTGAGGCACAAGGGATCCCAAATTGCCTCAGCTACATCTATAAGGATTACTGGTGCTGCCTCCAGGGAGAGGGTCTGGCCCTTGCTGTGCCTTGTAGCAGTGTACCCCGCATCTCCCCTACTTGCAGGTGGCCCTGTCTGGGGACTGCAGCCACTGGCTCCGGCCAGGGGCTGGATAGGTCTTCAGCCCGTCTCTTCCCTCACCTCAGAGCAGCAAAGGCTCGCAGGAGAGCCCTGGATGCTCCAGGAGCCTTCAGCTCCACGCGCTGCCCAGCTCCATGTCCAGAGGGTTCTCAGGAAAGCTTGGGAACTGTCTTAAGATTTGGGGTTTTTTTGCATTTCTGCCTCCAAACTGTCCAAGGGAGCACAGCAGCAGTGGGGGGAAGCTGCTCCCTTGCTCATACCGGGGCCATGGGACATGAATGGGGTGTTTTCAGATCTCAGCCCTGCTGTAGGGATAAAAACAAAACATTTTTTTTTTTGGTGCACTCCTCCTCGCCTACACTGGTTCGTGCCTTGCTTGTCCTTACCCCACAAACCTGGCTGTTGCTTCACCCTCCCCTCACACTGGTGTGGTCCCCAGCATCCCTCCTCACCCTGCCCACAACCCAACTCACCTGAGAGCTCCGGGCTGGCCTCCAGCCCCACGGCCAGGGAGAGGAGGACTAAGGCTGCTGCTGGCCCCACCATCCCAGCCATGGCACAACCACTGTGGCTCTGCTGTGTCCCACCAGGCAGCTTCTGCTGCTCTGGTCCTCGGTGGGGGCTGGCGCTGGGGCTGGCTGTGTATGGGGACAATGGCTCACTTCTCTGCCCTGCCAAAGCGCTGGGGCTGGGCGGGCGCCTGTGTACCCGTTCTTTGTTTGCTGCCCAGGGCAAGGGGCTGCTCTGGACAGCTGGGACATTCTCAGCACAGGGACACCTCCCACAGGGAGGGAGGGACATGTTTTCGAAGGCACTCCGTGGCGGGTGAGCGGGTGCCATGCCTTGGCATCACTGGCACTGCAGAGAAACTGGCAGCCCCTTCCCTCCCACCTCTGTTTTCCCAAGCAGAGGGACAGGGCTTGGTCAGATTTCCAACGTGGCCTCTGCTTTCTCACGGACATGGTGAGGCAGAAATGCGGATATACGTGTGCCGTAATCTCCATCTCGGCAAATGTCCGGCCATTCACTGTTTGAGGAGGAAGGGAAGGGCTGCCTGCGCTGCCTCCCAAGGCGGCTGTTCCTGCAGACAAGGCAGACGCCCTCCCTGCATCAAATGCCGTGGGCAGGGACCTCTTTGCTGCCACCCTTCTGCCCCCACAGCCTCTACAGGGCCAGATATTGGGCGCTCCAGCATCTTGCAGAGTTAAATCCCTGCGGCTGCTTCCGCTGGCAGCACGGAGGGAAATGCAGCGGGCAGGAGCTGCTCGCTCTGCCCCTGGGCTGAGGTCAGCAGAGAAGGCAGGAGCTGGTAGTGCCAGGAGCCGGTGTGGCTCTCCGCAGGCTCAGCATCGCTCGGGCAGGGGCAGTAAGGGGGGACCAAAGCAGCAGCACGAACCAGCACACATCACCTGGGAGTCCTCACTGGGAGCTGTGTCGGGGAGCGAGATGGGCGCCGAGCTCGTGCCGAGGGTGCTGCTGTGGCTCTGCTTGGCGCTCGCAGCGCTGTTAATTCATCCCTCTCACTGACGAGAACAGAGGCAGAGTTTCCTGTCCTATAGGGTGGAGTTTCAAGTTCTCCAAAAGTTTTGATGCGGCAGAAAGAAAAACGCCCCCCAGCCCCTCCGGTGCAGCCGCCAGCATAAGCACCACTCCAGGCTGTGCAGCAGCACCCAGGAGAAACTTCTCCCTGGGGGAGCCTCCTCTGGGAGCCTCCAAAATAATTTCCCTAATTATGAGGGAATTAGGCCTAATTTCCTAAATTATTAGGCTTCCTAATTTCCTAAATTAGTAGGCCTAATTGCCTCAGAGTGGATGCTTTCTTATCAGGGTTTGATTATTTTTAGGAGTCTGAGCTTACCCAAGCTGGGAAGGGGCTGAGTCAGGCAATCAGGATCCCCATTTTGTGCAAATCTCGGTACCAGCTACGGGGTCCTGAGGTGCGAGACGGGACTTGCCCAAGAGAGGAGTTAATCCCATGGGTCCTGGGAAGCTGTCTCCGCTGGGATGGCAGCCAGGATGATTTGATGGTCAATGTTCCCCTCCCATCCTGGGGAGGACAGCAATCTGGTCATCCTTCCTGCGAAACAGCCTAAATTCCAGGAATGGGGCCCTGCTGGGGGTCAGCCCTGGAGACATCCCTTCCCATCACCTCGCAACGCACTGCTCTGGCTGGGCTGCTGCCAGCAGCGTTCTGGGGTTCCCCACTGCACCCCGACATGCTCCAGCCTCTTTGCTTTTTCTCCTTGCCTGTTTTGCAATCCTTCCTGCCCAGGGCGTGTGCTCTGGCTGCACTTGGCCCGCTGCAAAGAGCTGGTGGCGGGCGGCCAAGCTGCTCCGCTCGGCTTCCTCAGCCCTCACCCTGCTCAGCCCCTGCTCCTTGCAGTGGGGGGGGGCCTCAGAGGAGCCCACCCGGGGGGACCCCTGAGGGTGGGCAGGGGGAGGAGCTGTACCTGCCCTCCTGGCAGCTGCCCATCGTGATGCAGCAGCAGGAGAAGGGAATGCAGTGGGAAGGTCAGCTTGGTTCACCCCAAAGAGAAAGAAGTGGTGAGCCCTGGGACACCAGTGTCCAGGCACAGGGGTGGGAGGATGGCAAAGGGGCAAGACCAGACTGGAGCACGTGAGGAGCGGCAGGCGAGATGCTTCCTCTGCAGAACCCCCTCGCTCCCAGCTGGGAGGTGACAGACAGCAGCGGTGCCACTGGCGCCTGGGCCACCAGCCCACTGCTCAGAGGCACCCGAGCAGCGCCTGGGCGGGTGTGATAGACTGGAAGGGGACCCATGAACATGTCCAGATAGACCCGTGCTGAGTCACAGCTGGGAGGCCCTGCAGCTTCCCCCTCCCCGCTGGCAAGTCCCGCACACCCCATTGCTCCTCCCCACTTCAAAAGGAAGGAAAGGACAAGCCCCAGCCCTCTGCAGGGCACGAGTGCAGGCGAGGTGCTCCAGCTGCCAGACCTCTGAAAGCATCCCCCGACGCAGCTCCGCAAAGGACGGACCAACTCACCACAGCAGTGAGCAGCAGCAGTCCCTCCCTGTGCTGCTGGGATGGAGAGTCGGCAGCACACCACCAAGGAGCCCGAGATCGAGCTGTTCGTGAAGGTCAGTCTCGGGGAGACAGTTGGTCTTTGGCGGTTCCCTGCAGGCTCATTCTCACCAGGCTCCAGCTGGGCATAGGCAGTGGAAACTCGTGGGTGTCTTCACATTTTGGGAGGCTGGAGATAGGTACCAAGTTCGGGACCGCTTGCCATGAAGGCTGGCTAAGGGGGTGCCCAGGAGAGGGAACTGGCGGAGTGTCACGTCCAGCATTCGAGAAGATGCCCTGGTCTTGCGGTGGTCGTGTGCTCCACGGGAACAGTGCTGCTGGCAGTTGGTGCAACAAAGGAGTGGGCACACATGTGCCCCTCCAAACCCAGCCTGGGAACAGCGAGCGAGAGGGCTGAGAGAAGCCACTTCAGCTTCTCCTGTGAGCTCGGGTTGCGAAACAGAGCACAGACAGCTTGGGGAGCCAGCGTGGGTGCCCACGTGTGGGCGGGATGGGGTGGCTTTGCAGAGCAGCCCCGGGGATTACTCACTGGAAGTGTTTTTTTTTCCTGTTAAGCAATTTTCCGAACACTTGCCCTGGAACATTTTAACACTCAAGTTCAAAATATCTGCAGCAGACTTGCAGGATGCAGAAAGAGAGGAGCCAAAGCTGGAGGCTGGTAACTGCGTGTGCCGGCCAGCAGCAGTGACAGTGGGGCCCCAGGACACGCTGTCAAGTGGCAGCGGCTGTGGTGGGGGGAGAGATGCATCTCTTTGCCACCACATTGAGGTTTGCAGGGCGGTGTTGCCACAGCCTCTCAGACCCACGGGCTTTCCTCCTCTCCTAGGAGGAGAGGTAGCTTGGTGCCCAACAGGACCATGGTGCCTGGGCGGAGGCAGCAGATTCCCTCACGTGGGCATCTGACAGTGCTGGGCACCGCGCGGCGCCTCGCTTGGGTTGTAGTTGGAAATAGGCGTTGGAAAGGGTTGTGTGAGCCTTCGTGGGAGAGATGTCCCCCATCCCCTTGCCAAAACTGTGGCCATGGCAGTGCTTGCTGGGCACCAAGCTCGGCTGAGCCAAATCCATACAAGTGTATTTTCTTGGTGAAAGTAATTTGGGTCTTGAATTTCCTTCTTAGCACCACTTTTTCCCTGGGATAATACATGCATGAGGTGACTGTAATGGCGGCAGCATGTTCAAGGGGGTTTTCAGGGGGAAGGGAAACAGAAACCAAAGCAACAGCATAGCGAGGACTTCCCCTACGCCTTAATTTAGCGCAAAAAAAAACCCTTCTGGCTTGTCTGTTAAAAGACAAATTGATGCTGTGCCTCCTCATCCTACCATTCAGGATGCAGTTTTACCGAAGTCACAGCAGCTCCCGGCTGCAGACAGGCATCCTCCTGTGCCATCAGCAACTTCACACTCTCCTGGGCTGGGGTCCACCGCGCGGCACAGCTGCCGGTGTAACCCACGCCACGCCACCCCTGCCCGGCTTTCCCTTTTGGCTGAAGTTAACTTGGCGAGGATGGGAAGGGTGCAAAGGTTGGGGTGGGCAGTTCCCAAAGGGCTGGCAATTTGTCACCCTGCCGTGGTCCCAGTGAGAGCATCGTCCCGTGGGCGGACACTCTGGATGTTATTGCTGTGACTTGACTTCTGCACCACCAGATCCTCCCAAATCTCGTTACCCTCCTGCTTATCATCTGGACTTCAGCTCGCCAGCTGGTATCATAGAATCACTGTGGTTGGAAAGGACCTCTAGGATCATCAAATCCGACCTTTATCCCAGCATCTCCCTAACCACTAGACCATAGCCTCAGGTGCTTCATCTACTCATTTTTTAAACACCTCCAGGGACAGCGACTCCACCACCTCCCTGGGCAGCCTGTTCCAGTGCCCAACCACCTCTCAGTAAAGAACTTCTTCCTAATATCCAACCTAAACTTCCCCTGATGCAACTTGAGGCCATTTCCTGTCATCCTATCATTAGTACTTTGGAAGAAGAGACCAACACCAGCCTCGCTACAACCTCCTTTTGGGTATTTGTAGAAGGCAATCAGGTCTCCTGTCAGTCTCCTCCAGGCTAAACACCCCCAGTTCCCTCAGCCAGTCTCCATAAGGCCTGTTTTCCAGACCTCTCACCAGCCTCGCTGCCCTTCTCTGGACTCGCTCCAGCACCTCAATGTCCCTCAGTGCAGAGCTGTGGGGCATGAACAGTCCCACCGGGGCTCATGCACTGACACAAGCTGCTCCATGGGTGCAGCATCCCTCTGTGAAGGAGCTGGCATGAGCCGTGCTGCTCGTCCCTGCAGCAGCAGGACTGCCACCCGTGCTGGAGCACCACGGTTCACGTGCAGCTGAGGAACCAGTTAATTCTCTTAAAGAAGTCGAGTTTCCTGTGAGCCATTTTACCTCTCATACTGCGGCACAACTTCCCTTTCCGAGTAGCATCTGTGCCAGTTTTCATGCACTTGTGGGAATCTGCCCCATTCTTCTTGACCAAACTCCTGATGAGGAGTTTCAGTCCTTTTTGCAAAGGATGGTTTCAGCTGCTATGTAGCAAGTACATGGGTTTCACTCTACCTGCTGCTGCTTTCCCTTGGGCTTGCTGAATGGGCATTGTCTGGGTGAGACTCTGATGAGGGAGCTCTGGCAGGACTCAAGCAGGTTGTCCAAACGCCTCACTCTCCCATGTCCCCTGCAGTTTGACCCCATCCTGGTCACAGAGCAGCCCCTGAGTGCTGAGGCGCTGTGGCTGCGTCTGAGGGGGGCTGAGAGGGACTGTCTGGACATGATTGAAGCTTTAGGAGCTGACATGCAGCTCCATTCCCCAAGGATGCTGGATGGGATGCCAGCATGGATCCACCTCCGCACAGCCCCACCACCCCCAGCCCTTTCTCCCCCCTGAGGCCCAGGTGACTGCTTCAGTGGTTCTTGGCCACCATCAGCCTGGGGAAGTCGTGCCTGGGTTCGTTAAATGCACACAAAACTGGAGGTAGACGCTAACAGCACACAAAACCAAACTGCTCTTTTCCTGGCAAACATGAGCACATTTCCCTTCTCACCGCACTCTCCAGCCAAGTGGACCCTCCCTTCCTCCCCATCCACCAGCAATCACCCTCAACCTCTTTCCCCTGCCTCTTTCTCCTCTTCCTCTCGTCTTTATCTCACATTTCTGGGAAGGATCTGACCTCAGGCATCCCGAGGACACCTCTGATGCCTTCCAGTGACAGCAGGGCTTGGGGAGGGGATCCTGCAGCCAAGCCCCCAGTGCCAGGAGGGGCTCCCTGCAACATTGCCGTGCTGAGCCAAGCCTTCCTCCCAAGACTGGCTCCAGTGGCTCTCCACCTCCAGGCACCCCACTGGGCTGGGCAAGCCTGGCTGATGGGTTAAATCCTTGTTTCTCTGCTTTCCCATCAGGCTGGTCTGGATGGAGAAAACATCGGAAACTGCCCCTTCTGCCAGCGCCTCTTCATGGTCCTGTGGCTAAAAGGGGTCAAGTTCAATGTCACCACGGTGGACATGACCAGGTGAGATGGCACCACAGCCCAGCCCTGTGCCAGCAGTAGGGTGAGACACCCCTGGCTCAGCTCCCCCCATCAGCACTTTCCTTCCTCCTGCACCGCTGCCAATGTGCTACTGGGAGAGGGACAGGGGTGCGAGTCCCTGCCCGCACACTGCCCATCACGCCATGAAGTGCAGACGGTGGGCCAGCAGAGAACTCCAGCTGTGTGCAAACACGTGCACGGGCACAGGGACCCCACAGAATCACAGGATCACAGAGCATCCTTGGTTGGAAGAGATCTCTAAGATCATCAGCTCCAACCACTAACCTAGCACTGCCAATTCCCCACCTGCCTCCCCCCCTTTTTCGGCCTCCCACCCCTGTCCTACTGCATGTGGGTATGAGTCCAGGGCACCACAGGGCAGACTGAGAGGCCGAGGGACACTTCTCAGCCCCTCAAACCCATCACAGCATGCAAGTAGGGATGCTCCAGCTCCTGCACCCCCTCTCAAACACCCACCCCAGCCTCATCCATTTGCCCTGGGGAGGCTGGTGGGAGCAGACAGGCTGCAGGCTCTGAGCCCACTTATTTTCTCCGCTCCAGGAAACCTGAAGAGCTGAAAGATTTAGCGCCGGGCACCAACCCACCCTTCTTGCTGTTCAACAAGGAGCTGAAAACAGACTTCATTAAGATCGAGGAGTTCCTGGAGCAGACCCTGGGCCCACCCACGTAATTGCAAGCTTGCTCCTTCCCTCTTTTGGTGCCCAGCTGGCACGCCGCAGCATTGCATAGTGCTCAGTAGATTGGGAAACCGAGGCAGGGTGTTACAAGGTGCCTGAGAGCAGCTCAGGGAGGGGGCTGGCTCCCCATGGGGCACCCTGAGCTGTGCTCTGCAGGGCCAAGGGTTGTGATGCTGAGGGGCTGTGTCCCCTGGGGAGGGTGGTGTGTCAGGCTGTGAGGAGACGAGAAAGGGCCGGGATGCAAAACAATGGGAGGAAACGCACCAGTCCCTTGGTGCAGGCAGAGCTGGGGGGTGAGGGAGGGTGCAGGGAGGTCCCTGCAGGCGCAGGGACTGCCTGGGAGCTGGTGGTTTTGCAGCTGGCTGTGGCAGTTGATGGCAGAGGAGGAATGTGAGACTCGGTTTGCCCGCTCGTATCCGGTGTGCTCAGCTGAGCGAAAGCAAACGCCCTTGCTCAAATGCAGCAGCACAGCTGGCCCAAAGGGCTGCTGGGGGGAACACAGACCCCCTGAGCTCATGCAGGGCACTGCCTGCAGCCTGCTGAGCCAGTCAGCCCTGTGTGGCCGCAAGCCCTCCTGCTGCGTGCAAAAGAGGAAGCTTCAAATTCGTTTGTCATCTGCCTCCTCAGACAAATTCTGCCCTTGCAGTACACCCTGGGATGCATCAGCAAACAAGAGACTGTTCCTGAGGAAGCCATGGGAGGTTCTGGCTTTCCCAGACCCCTCCCACGCCAATGTGCATCCTCCGGGCTGGGCCAGACCTGCCTGGGACGCAGGGCTCTGCTCACAGGCTCTGCTGCCACCAGTGTGTTCAAAGCTGGGAGTTTCTGCCCTGTGATTTTCCCTTAGCAAACACCCAAGATAATACAGCTCCCATGGTGGCAGCTGCAGTCATTTAGTGTCACCATTCTCCCACAACCAACTGAACACAACCTGCATCCTCCAGCACCAGCCCTGGGCACCGTGGCGCAGGAGATAATGCAGCTGAGGACCATGCAGATGAATCTCTGCCTCCATCCTTGCCTGCACTGACACGTGTCTCTTTAAAGGTATCCACACCTGAGCCCCAAGTACAAGGAGTCCTTTGACGTGGGGAGCGACATCTTCGCCAAGTTCTCCGCGTACATCAAGAACCCACGCAAGGAAGCAAATATCAGTAAGATATTTGGGTGGAGGCCGCAGGGCTGTGATCTGCCATGCTGGGCAGTGGGGAGAGATGCTTTTGTCTGTAGGCAAATCCTGCCACCAGGTTAGGGTTCCTCCTGCCTTCCCCACCAAAGCCTCACTGGCAAGCGGAGGAATGGGCAGGAAGGGTGAAGTCAGTCCTGTGCTCCACAGGACTAACAAGCCTGTGTGCAGGCACTGGGGAGACTGGGTCCTGGAGGGGAACATGGGGTGATGCTGCCGGGATCCCCCAGGAGCAGAGACTCTGGCCAGGGTCTAGTGATGTGCACCACCAGTGTGGCCCTGAGGACTTTGTCGCTGTATGCAGAGCCTGGGCGAGGCTTGGCCAGCCTGGCACAGCTCTGGGCTGTGCTGGGAGCCCAGGGCACTGGGCTAGCGGTGCTTCTTTCCCTGCCCACCCAGATTTTGAGAAGGCCCTGCTGCGGGAGTTTCAGCGGCTGGATATCTACCTAAACACCCCTCTCCCCGAGGAGATTGACCAGGACAGCGTGGAGGACATCACTGTCTCCAAGAGGAAATTCCTGGATGGAGACCACCTGACGTTGGCTGACTGCAACCTCCTGCCCAAACTGCATATTATCAAGGTAATGGCACCAGCTCCCAGGGCAGAGGTGGGGACACCCACTCTGAGAGGGGGTGACACGATGGGGTGATGCAAACAGGGGGCTAGAGGTACCGTGTTTGTCACCCTGCCAAGCAAGAGAGCATATCTTCTCCAGGTCTGAGAAGTCTCAGCCTCCTCTTCCTCCTCTCCTCTCTAGATCGCAGCCAAAAAGTACCGCGACTTCGAGATCCCAGCGGACATGACGGGCGTCTGGCGCTACCTCAACAACGCCTACGCCTGCGATGAGTTCAGCCACACATGCCCCGCGGACGAGGAGATCGAGCACACCTATGCCAGCGTCGCCAGGAAGATGACCTAACCCGCTGTGAGCCTTTCACCTCCGCAGTCCTGACACAACCAAACCCCAGCTGAGGGAGGGACTGGAGGGGGTTTACGGCGCTGCTACCCCCCGCCTTTCAGAAATAGCACCTTGCTTCACAGCCCCCTGCCGCTCCACCCTCCTTCTCCTCCGCTGGCTGGCTGCAGCCACGGGGCGCTGTCAGTGCTGACCCTGTGTACAGACTGGTCCCTGTGCAGCTGCAGTGGCAGCTGCATCCCTGCTCCGCAAAAGGCATGTGCCTGTGACTACGCGCCATGGGAAAAGTTGAGTGCTAGTCTTCTGCAGCAGCACTTTGGTGGAATAGATGAGTCCCCCGGACGGCCGGGCCAGCCTTGCCTCCCTCCCCGCTGCTGGAGCTGCTCTGGTCTGCCAGGCCCTTGCAGTCCCAACCATCCCATATGCTCGGGAAGAGGCATCCCGGGATCCCAGAGCGTCACCTGGGCTGAAGCCTTTTGAATTCGCCTGGTCACTCTTCTGCATAGCACCCTGCGTTTGGGCAAGTCCTCTCTTCCACCAAGGCATCCAGGCTCCACCTGAAGACACCGAAAGACTCTACACCTGTAGTTTATTGCAGCAACAAGTTATTCTCACTGCTAGAGAGCTGTACTGTGCGTCTAACTCTCCATTAGGACGCGGGGGCAGGAAGATGCTGGGGGTGATGCCCGGTGTGAAAGTGGCAGGGCCTGCTTTGGGCAGAGAAGGAGGGGTGTGGGGACTTGTGAAGGGCTGAGGACGAGGGCATCCTTCCCACGTGTGCCAGCACCCAGGAACACGTGCTGCTGACTGCAAGGTCCTACCTGGCTCCTGTGAACTAAGAAACCTCTCCCTGCCTTGCAGGACACTACAGGAGATGCAGCTATGTGCACTTCCAGCTCCAACACTCCTTCCTCAGTCCCCACCAATACTTCAGGTGCCTGACTGGGAGAGGGAGGCATGCAGTAGAGCACCTGTCTGGTTTCCACATCCCAGTACCTGACAGTCCAAGAGAGTGTGCAAACTGGCTTTGCAAAGTGCTGTCTCCTTTGGAGATATGCGGGCAGGTTTGGTGCTCCCTGGCTCAGTGTTGTGCCTTCCCATCCAGTGTCGCTGATGCAAGTGGAGTCAAAGCTGCTCTGTGCAGCCATGACATCCCATCCTCCCCTATCCAACACCTCCAGCTCCCCCAAGGGCTCCTGTCAGTGCCTGTGAATTCAGCCAGGCCTCCCCAGCAAGCCCCGTGGGCAAAAAATACTGTACAGTGAGTGCAGTGGATCCTGTGGAGACCCCCGTCCAGCCCTCACTGCCACTTCCCTCTTTGCACTAGAAGATGTGTCCTTGAAAGCCTGCCTCTGATAGCACTGGGTTTGGGGACTGGTTTTGTTGTTAATGGATTTTGGTTTGTTTGGGTTTTTTAAACTAAGAACAGCAATAAACTGTATTTTAATATGCCTTGCTTGTGTACTGTCAGCACACGGGCTGAGGCCACCAGGCATGGAGGGTGCTGCAGGGGGTGGAGGGGTCTTACTCATGGTGGAAACCCTTTTGAGATTTAGCGTAAGTGAAGCTGTAGCCTCCAGTCTCTGCTGCCCTGGATCACTGGAATGCATGTGGCAGCTCCTGCTGTGCCCACAAGAGAGATGTCCCCTCCCCAGGGCACGCTCACTGTGACCTGCCCACACCATGCACGTGGCAGTGGGAGGATGCAGGGCCCTGCAAGGTGTGGGGATGGAGTAACCACAGGATGCTGCTCTGGTGCAGGAGGTTTATTCAGCTCCTGCCAGGGGCCAACGTGTCCCTGCCAGGCTGCGGTGGCAGCTCTGCCTTGCCATGGGTCCTGCACCCCAGATCCTCATGGGACTCTCCCTCTACCCCACAACACCCCTCCTCTGCTGCAGACTCTCTCCCCTTTTCCCCACAAGGGACTGGGGACCTTTCAAAGCTCTGTGCAAAACAGCCCACAGCAAGGTGTGGAGTTGTGTGGATGGGCCTGCTGGAGAGACTGGGATAGCGGTGGTGGGGAGCAGGCGGCAGGCAGGCAACAGGCAGAGCTCCTCCTGTACCCCTCATTTGATGAGTCAGTATTTCCAGAAGCAAGCTAAAGGAATGTATGTCAGAAGGCAAGGGGACACAGCACCAATGCTTGCTTCTCTTCATGCTTCCCTGGGGACACCTAACCTGCAGCACTCCTTCGTCCTAGATGCAACCCTTTACCTTTTCCAGTGCATCCTAGCGCCTGCCTCCCTGCACGTGTGCCCCCACAGCAGCCCCGTCCTCGGGTCCAGTTCACCCTGAGTGCTGGGACTCACCCTTGCTATGAGCTGCTTTCTGGTCATGGCTGACTCCTTCCCCCGGTGCAGACAGAGCCTGTTTCAGGTTCCTGGATGGCTGGAGTCCTGCTAGAGGCTTGCTATCAGCCATGAAGCCCATTGCACCATCAGCCAGCTGTTTTGCCAGTTACTAGGCCTAGCACAAAGGACACAGCCAGCAGAAAATCAAACCAGTAACCAGATTCTATTGCACATAATAAAGTCAGTACATGGGTGATCACTGGGGGTACAAACAAGTCAAACAGATCACACATAACAGACAGCAACCCCAGGAATGACACAGCACGACCAATAATAGGTGGAATAAAAAAAGAAACAATGTCTCCCATAGAGGAGATGGGAGACAACCAAGTCAATAGGCTGAGCATATAGGATAGAAGGAGCCACATATTGTTCCCCCACGAAGCCCGCACTTGCAAATGCCAAACCTGAGTGGGGCCCAGTTGCAGGGAGAGTCAGGAGGTCCTTCCCCAACAGGGAAACTCTGCAGAGTGCATCCACCTCACAGACAGACACTGCACCCTGCCTGCAAGTGGTCCCAGCTTTTATCCCCAAAGGAGGACACCTGGCACTCATTGACCCAATGCAGGGCACCTGGCACTCATTGACCCAATGCAGGGCACCTGGGGCTTGTTTACCCCAGGGCTTTCCCTGCAAGGCCGGCCGCACCTTGGAGGAAAGCCAAAAGGCAAACTCATCCCCTCCTCTTACAGGACCCTGGGAACCACCCATATGTCAGCCTTAATTCAGGGCTGGGGGTTCAGACCCCAGCACTTCACCAGCTTAAAATCTGTTGGCACAATGTCTGGGTTGAATGGGGAGACAATGACACTGTCGAGCCTGAGCATGGTCAACAGATGCAGAGAAGGACAGGCAGGTTGTTTAAGGGGGACTAGGGTTTGTCTCCTTGTCTGGCCATGTGAAAGGAGTCAAAACGCTGGCCACGGCACAGCAGGTATGGCCTCAGTAGTGCTGAGCAGAGGGAAGGAACCCTCCCTTGGCCTGCAGTTACACTCCTAATGCAGCTCAGGACACTGTTGGCCAGCTTTGCTGCAAGGGCAAATTGCTGGCTCGTGGTTAACTTGATGTTGACCAGGACAGCCCTGGCATGTCCTGGTGCCTTGGGCTGTTCCTCCCCAGGGGCAGGACTCAGCACTTCTCCTTGCTGAACTGCAAAAGGTCCCTCTCAGCCCATCCCTCCAGCCTGTCGGGGTCCCTCAGGATGGCAGCATGACCCTCTGGCCTTATCAGCCACTCCTCCCAGCTTTGCATCAATGGCAAACTTGCTGAGGGTGCACTCTGTCCCGTTGTCAATGAAGACATTAAACAGAACCGTCCCCAGTACACCCTCAGGATGCACCACTAGTGACTGGTCTGCAGCTGGACTTTGTGCCACAGATCACAGCCCTCCATCCAGCCAGTTTCCAACCCACCTCACTGTCCCCTTATCTAACCCAGATTTCGTCATCTCATCTATGAGGATGCTATGGGAGACGGTGCCAAAAGCCGAGGCAATGTCTGCTGTCTGGCGTTGCCTTCACCAGGAGGTGGGAAAGGTCCTTCTCTAGCCACCGCGGTTCCCCTGCCACAAAAGACCCTTCTGAGGGCAGCTCCGTGGCACCCCTTCCTGGCCTCACTTAGCCAGGCTGCTGTGCCAGTGAGAGCTGTGAAGGGTTAAGTCCAGACCCCCATTATGCCAGGTAACACCTCAGGTAAGTACAAGCAGAAATCCTGCCCAGGTGAGTCTGTCCCATGGTCTGTCTGCACTGCTCTGAGCAACAGGATAGTCTAAGATCACTACAAAACCAGATGTTAGGCACATGGCTGTGACTAAGGCAACAAGTCCCTTGCTGTCTGACTGTGTTTAACTGGAAACCAGCTGGTGTGTCAGGAGTTTTTCCACATCGCACCCTTTGAGCCATCCCTTCTCCAGTGCCTGCCTAAGAATAGCCCCCAGGAAGCTCCCACCAGGCTCTGGAAGCTGAGCAATCCCAAGCACTTGGCCTTGTATTTCCTTTGCTTCAGACACATAGTCAAGCTGCTCCGGATGTCCCTGTGAGTCAGCCAAGTGACGAGAGGAGCTCCTGTGCCTGCTCATTTCCCAGAAGCACTGGGCAGCACACTGCACTGGGGCTACTTGCAGGGGCTGCACAAGTGGATCACGGGGTCAACATGAACGTGGTGGAATTCAGGGCCAGTGCTGGAGTCTGCGTAGTTTTGGCTTAAATACCCATTTTTTTTCTCTCTGGAAAAAAAAGGTAGCCAGTGATGGAGGCCTTGCAGCCAGTGTCCCAAAGCCACATCCCTGAGACAGGATCATGAAAAATGGCTTACCTGAGAGCATGATACAGAGGTGGTGCACTCTCTTCTCAAAAGCTGCAGGTACAGAGGCAGACCCCAACCATTCACTGTGTCAGCAGGGACCTGGCCTAGCTCTCCTGTGTCCAGATTCCTCCAGTTCCCATTTGAGTCCCTATCTTATTCACAAACTTCACTTTCAAGTTACCATAACATCAGCCAACTAGAACTGCATCTAATTAAATTTCTCTGCCTGGAAGGCTTAATTCAGAGAAACCCAGCTGAAGCGGATCCCTCTGACCTCAGCCAGGCCATCCTTGTTGTGACAGCAGCTTGCAGCCTTGCTTGTACACAATGCTTCCTTAGAGCAGTGAGGAAGAGTTTGACAGACACGAGAAGGCATTAAGCTCTCAGGAGCTGCAAATCAACCTTGAGTGTTATTCATGGGGGAGAGGAGACAGAAAGGTTCTTTCGGTGCCCTTTCCCATCCCTACCAATGGTGGGGCTCAGCCAAGTTGATCAGTACCTGCTTCAGAGGTGCCACAAGGAAAGTCCCCTTGAAATCTTGGCGGGAGATCCACGTTTCTCAATCTCTTCTGCCCTCTCCTCTTGTGTGGTGGGACATCATGGAACCTTTCCTGAGGAAGACTGGACAGGACGCTTGGGAGCCTCAGCATCTGTATTTTAACCAAGAGGCTGGCCATGACCCTGCTGATCACAACACAGGGAGCCAACAGTGTCTTCACACCCATGCACAGGTGCTTATTTCTCTATAAGTGATTGAAGAGGACCCGGTGATGGAGCTGGGTGACACACAATTCCATCAGCTTGGCTTCAGCAGGGTGCCTGTGGCACCTCCTGAGCGCAGACACTTGCCACACGTGCCCAGATGAGGGCACTCCCAGCCTGGCACATGAAGTGGGAGCAGTTTCGCTCTGGCCCGAGCTTGGTGCTGAGGTGATCTGGGCATCTCCATCACTCGCCAGTGCTCAGCGCTTGGGTCTGAGCCGCCGAACTGCAGGGGAGCTGCTGCCTGGGAAGAAATCACGCAGGTCTGAACCAATGAGTTCACGTCTCTAGGGCCCATCAGCCCTGCAGCCCTCTCCATGCAGGTGCTCCAAACACATTGCACTTAGTCTCCAGCTTCTTGGGCTTCCACAATCCCCACCCGCATCCTGGTGGGCTTTCCAGCCAAGCCAAGCAGCTAAGACCACCCGTCCCCTGACCTGCTGGCCCAGCATGGCGAGGAGAGATGCAGCAGGAACTGGTTGGCTGGGGTCACATCGCAGCTCAGACCTCATAAATCACGAAGCCTTTCTGGGCTGAAAGATGGGATCTGGCAGGACAGCCCTGACCCTGCTGCTCTGTGCTGCTGCAGGGACCCACCTGGAGCTACAGAGCCATTGCAAAGGCACTTTGCATGGGGTGGCTGGATAACAGGGCCTTGCTCTGTGAGCCTGGGTCCCAGGTCCCTTGCCAGATACACAGGCACATGCCAGACAGTGCTGGGGATGCTGCAAGGATTTGGAGTGGCTCTGGGCTGTCCCAGAGTGCTGGCAGGGCCGCTGCAGTGATAGGCAGGATGAAGAGTGGGCAGAGCAGGGCGGGCACAGGGCCACGGCAGATCCGGGGGATGCACTGCAGCCTGAGACACTGCTCTCTGCACCTCTGCCTCCCATGGCTTTCAAAGGCAAATAGGGATATTCCTTTGTTCTGGCAGCCTGCAAAATATTAGAGCTTAATTTTTCCCCATCGTTTCAGGAGCTGCCGTCTCCCTTGTGTTTGTTAGGCGCTGTTTCCTATGTGGTGGCTGCAAAAGTCCCACTAGCCCCCGCATAGCAATTTTCCACTCTCCAGTACTTTTGTAGGCTGGTAGCTCAGCTCTCTGAGAATTAGTAATAAGAAATACCCTCTTGCATAGTCCTAAAACTGCTGTTTCTAATAAAGAGCTGTTTTCAGCTGAATTCCTCTCATCGCTTTGATCTGGTACTGGCAGAAGCTGAAAACACCACCAACAGCACCGAGAGCAGCTAGGAATGAGCCTATAGATCATGGTAAGTCAGAGCTTTCACAAACTTCCGCACCAAATACCTCCAGGCACGGCATTGTGGCCGTGGGTCAGAGGCCAGCATGAGATGATGGGTGCTGCAGGGCTGGGCTGGATGGCTCAGGAGCCATCACTGGCTCACCCATCTCCGGGCTGTGGAGCAAGCGTAGGATAGCTGTGAGCACAAGGAGGGAGTCAGGTGCATGCACGTGCCCGAGCGTCTCAGCAGTGATGGAGGGACCTGGCTGGGCATCCTGCTGCACAGACTTGGCTAGGGCTGGGGGCCTGCCCCTGGACCTGGCTACATCCTCCAGTACAACCCCATCCTGCCTAACACATAATGCCTGTCTGGGCAGAGCGGGGTGCAATCCAGACACACTCCACCCTGACCCCAAGCTGTGCACAGTGGTGGTAGGTCTCCGTTGGGGCATGCCAGGACCTCACCCCTGCAGCAAGCATCACATCTTGCTACAGCCCTGCAGAGCCCCACATGCTGCTCACACCTCTGAGGCAAAGCAAAAAATCCCCTCTCACATCCACTCGGAAACTTCAGATGCTGAAATGCCATCTCGAAATGTCATGAGCCTTCTGCCTTTTTCCGCTCTGCATGAACATCTTTGTTTCATACAGAACAGGGACTTCTCAGCTGCTTCAACCACCCTCTGGGCCGGGGTGAGTCCCCCCACTGGTGGTGAGTAACTTTCCTGAATCACTCGTGGGGATCCCAGCACTGTCGCCCTGCCAAAGACTTAGAAAAGAGCTGGTTTTTTTCTGGTCTTTAGAGACCCGGCAGGCTGTTATGAAAGCATCAGCTGTGCCCCGGCCTGCTGTAAAGCACAGTGCTGCCCGACACCAGGGGAGAGGGTTTCCCCTCACCTCGCTGCAGGCACAACCTCACAAACACATCCTGGAGAGACAACTGCAGGGCAGGGCTCCTCTGAAGTGAATTGCCCCAGTGCTGGTAGAAGCAATAATAAAAACCATCCAGCACCTGGTGAAGAACCAGCCTTTTCCTGCATGACAGCAACACGCAGACCAGCTGTGGATGCATATTCTCCCAGGGAAAACCAAAACCTCTTCTTTCATTAAAGAGGCTTATATATATATAGGTTATCAATAGTTTAAATAGTTTATATAAATATAGTATACATATAAAAACTATATAAACTATATATGTAAGAGTATACACAAATTTGCGTTAGTATATATACTGTACACTCACGTATAGATGGATAAATAGATAAAAATTTGGGGGCTTCAACTCTGGATGTATTCCTTATGCTTGGGTTCAAGAGCACCAAAACCACAGAGGGAAGCTCTGAAGATACTGGTCTCACCCATCCATGGCAGCCATGCCCAGAGCATGCCTGTACCTGCCCGCGTGGGAGCCTTCCCCAGCCCAGTCCCCTGAAGGCACAGGCAGGTTGGAGCAGGCAGCCATCGCAGCTGGGGCAGCTCTGGGCAGCATCTTGAGCTCTGCGTGATGTGATCTGGGTGCCAGGAACTCCCGGCGTGCCCCCACCTGCCTGCTATGGCTCACCAACAGCTGGGGGACGTACCTCATAGCCGGAGAAGGCAGCTGCCTGCAGGATGTTGGGGGGCAACTGGGGCAGCTGGCAGGGGCTGGGCAGGGGGATGCATGGTGCTGCCTGCTCCAAGTCACCCTGCTGCATGGTGCTGTCACCTGGCTGTGGCTTAGTCCCATGGCCATGCAGGGACTGGAGAGCATGGACGAGCTGCCCTTCATCCTCCTCCTCTCTGGCTGGCAGCTTCACGGAGCTGAGCGGTACCCAGTGCCCTGCCATGCCAAGACTCTCCTGCGGGTCCTCCTGGCTGAAGCTCTTGTCCGGTGTGGGCAGAGGAAGGCAGCTGCCTGCTCCCAGGGCTGGGCACTGGTATTTAGAATAAAGCTGGAGGTGCAGGGAGAGCCATGTCTCAGGTGTCCAGTAGTCCCTGTCACCTGCGTAGCTGTCTTTGGTCAGCCTCACCGGCACCAGCTGCTCCAGCACATCATCCCCATCACACACCTCCCCATTCTCCTCCAGCCGCAATGAGACTTGGCAGCCCAAGGCATGCCCCAGCTGGCCGTGGGTGCAGGATGGGTCCCTTCCCTCGTGGCAGTCTGGCCCAAACCCATTGGCACAGTAGCCACTCATGTCCTGGGAAAGGCTTTCTCCAAGGAGCAGCTGGACCGCAGGCTGCTCGGCTGCAGGCGTCCCGCTGGAGGGGAGTACGGTTGGCAGGAGCCAGGAGAGCGAGTCCTCCTTGAGCTCAAGGGTGGGCACCCTGATGGTCACACTCAGCTGCCCATTCAGGAGAGCCTGCAGGGAAACAAGCAGCAAAGCAGTCAGCCTCAGCTTGCTGAAACCTCCGCCAGCCTGGGGGGGATGAACCATGCACCCTGGGGAAGGGAATGGTCCTGGACAGTCCATCTGCTGTGCTCACACCTGGGGGAAATGCAGGCAGGGCTCTGCTTACTACAGCACAGGGGCTCTGGTGCCAGGGCATGGTCACAGATGCTATCATGCTGCTGCTTTTCAAACTACGCCCCAGGTGTCAGAGGCTGATGAAAGAGCTCTCACCCGCTCAGAGATGCAAGAAATCCCTGTGCAGAGGCAAAGGAAAATAGGAAAGCAAAGGGTGCTGGCACTGAGCTGGGCCAGGGCAAGCAGAGCTGCCTGCCACCTCCCCTCCACACCGGCACAGGGGACTTCTTTAGCTTAGTAAGTTGGTTTTGTACCCAGAGCGCTCAAAGTGTTGCTCAGCCCAGGCTGCTGCCACCCCCAGCACTGGGAAACTGGGTTGCCAGGGGAAACTGGGACTCGGGGAGAAAGGCTGTCCTGGTGACTGGTTCCACAGGGCTCCATCCTGCTGATCTAGAACACGTTTTGGATCAACTCAGCTGGGCTGCAGCTCTGGGAGCCTCTCTGAGCCTTGGGCCTGCATTTATCCCAAGGGCAGGGCAGTGAGGGGCTGCATCTCACCCAGGTCAGACTGTTCTGTCCCCCCACTGTTTCCTTCTCTTCCCCTCTTTGTCCCCTTCAAGCTGTTGTAGATGGACAGGCAGCCAAGCAAAAGCCAGCCACCTAAAGCAGGAGGCTCCTAACACCGAGGGCCATGCTCACAGGCTACGTGCTGCCTGAGACACCCTCCTCCAGTGTGCCCCATGGCTGATGGATGCATCCCACCAGTATCTTCTCCTACGCAGCAAGGCCTGGAAGCATGGTGGGCTGGACACTGGGGGAGGCACCTGGGCACTGAGATGGGTTTGGTGGTACAAGAGGTGGAAGGAAGTAGGTGCTGAGCCCCTGCAAATGTGGGGGACCCCAGCTCAGCTGCGGCACACATGGGATGGGGGCTGGAGGAGGATCGTTCACTCACAAGCGTTTCTGGGAGGTGTGTCTCCGAGGGGCTGGGGAAGATGTGCAGGTGGATGATGCAGAGCCCGGCCATGCTCAGCAGCAGGAAGACACCAGTCAGCACAGCAAGGACGACCCAGGGAAAGCCTGCTGGGAGGTCACAACAGGCTGAGGGGTGGAAGGACCCCAGCCAGCATCCCCCGCAACCCGCTCTATGCCAGCACTTCCACAGAACCCTCGCGGCAGGATGGGGTGTTCAAGGAGGAGATACGGGGCAAGCACAAGGTGGATGGCGAGAGAGCATCACCCCAAGAAAAGTCCCCACAGGGTGTTACTGGGCCACCAACCCTCTCCAGCGTGGCTGGGGGGTGAGTGACCCACACCTCTACATGTGTCCATGCTGCAAGAAAGACATGAAATACAGGCACAGAGACTGAGCCAGCCAGAGATCTCTCACCTGTGGGGCCTGCCAGTGTCACCATGCACTGCTCAGCCTCCTGGCTCTTCTCTCTGGCCATGCCCACGGCCTCCGTCCGGATGCAGTACTGTGTGCTGGGCTTCAGGTAACTGAAGGTGCATTGTGCTTCCTCCCCACTCCATTTACAGGGCACCTAGAAGCAGAGTGGACGTGTGGCCAAGGCAGCTGGAAGTGGGATCTGTGCACTGCTCCACTCCCCAGTGCAGCCTCGACACCCCACTTCCCCCATGGTGTGGAGCCCAGATCCTCCCTCCCTGCTCCCCAACACCTCCATCACTTGTTTCTTCACCCCAGGAGGTGTTCAGGTCCCAGAGTATCTCATTAAACACCTACTCCATGCTTTCACCTAAACAGAAACAGGTTTTTCTTATTTGTGCAGTCAAGAAGAGGAAAGGGATCTCCTGCCACTCCCAGGCTGTAAGCCTTGAATTGGGAGTGCAAAGCATCTCACGCCCATTTGCACTGCTGGGTGTGGGCAGGGCTGGGGCAGCTCTACAGGCACATGCAGGACCACATCAATGCAACTATATATGGGCATCTTTGCTGCACCAGGAAAGCTTTTGCAAGTCCTGTGCACGCTGAGCCTTACCCACCCGTTCACATACCTCCTGGATGGGCTCGTCCCCTTCGTACAGGTGCAGCCGGTACCACAGCTTCAGCAGCACTTGGTCAACTGGCTTGAAAGAGCCGGTTTTGCTTTGGTAGGGAGTGAGTGGCATGATGATATTTACGCTGAGGATGTGACCCTGGAGCAGCCAGGACAATTTAGGGGGGCCCACAATTGCTGGTGGGAGGGTGGGAAAGAAGGAGGAGGAAAATGAAGCCCTTCAGAAAAGAAGGCAGACATCTTGTTTCTATAGAAATTATGTTTCTCTATTGGACGTCCCACTCCCAGTGCACAGAAACTTCCTCAGGTCTAGCCTGATGGCACTTTGTACTGTGAAACCAGCTCTAGAAACAGCAGCCACCACATCTTAGTGACAGCTAGCGTTGCTTCTGCCTCCTCTGGTCACACCAGCACAGGCCAGGACAGATCCGATAGCAGCTCTAGCTCCCTGCTGCGGAACCCTTCATCTCTGAGCCACCAGACAATGGTCTAGAGACTTGCTGGGGAATGCAGCAATTGCTCTTTTAGCTAAGTGCATCTATTTCCATGCCAGTGGGATGCAGGGGGAATGAAAAACGGAACCCAAACAGCTGATGTACATCCCATTTTAGCTGCTCACACGTTCAGTTCATTGCAGCAACCCTCTATGAAGTGGGTTAGGGGAAGGTCCTGAAGTTTTTTCTTCTGCCAAAAGACAGCTAGGTGTTTTGGACAAGACAGCCAGTCTGTGGCTAGGAAGAGGCATGTGGCCGCACCTCACAAATGGCAGTGCTGGAGGGACTGCTCCTGCCTCACCAGCCTGCGCCAGCTTTACCTTGCTGGAACAAAAATGCCCTCACCCAGCACCTCCCCTCCTAGACCCATGGCAGGGACGAACATGGGGGTGCTTTTAAAAGGCAAGCCTGGAAGGCCATCTTTTTTTTCTACCCCATCTTGCTGCATTCTCCAGAGACCAAATTCTTGCAGCGCCTTGGTGGCTTGTCACCTCCAATCTGTGGTCCTCACCTCACTGTGTCTCCTCCTGTGTACCCTTGCCAGCCCTTCTCCAGCAGCTCTGCTCCGATCTCTTTCCTCCAGTTGGTGCTCTTGGCACTTTTCCCATTGGTATCTTCATATGATTTCCCACCATATCCCACCAGACCTCTCCAAGGACCCCTCTCCCCATCGGCCCCCCAGGAAGAGCAGGAGTCTGGCTGAAGGAGCTCCCTGGTCCTTACTGTCTCTGTAGAGCTGCAGCTCGCCAGAACGGGTCCACTCGGACAGCTCACCTCCGGCCACCGCTCTCACCCTTGCCCAGTAGATATCATGGATCTTGTCAAAATACAGCTCACATGCCCAGGAGGAGCCGGTGCTGTTCCCCCAGCAGGTATCTGCCTTGGTCCAGCGAGAAGTTCTGCTCATGGAGAAAATGCAGAGATTTCTCCTTTTTTGCAGCTTCCCAGCCAAAAAGGAAGGCTGCCTAGCCCTTGCTGTTCTGTCTGAGTGGAAAGCGTGGGAGAGCTGCAAGAAAAAAATATGTCCACACCATAAAAAGCCCACTGGAGGGCCAAAAGGGTGACCAAGGGGTTGAGGCATCTCAAGGGGTATGAGGGAGCCTGAGCGAGCAGGGGCTGCTTAGCCTCAGAAGAAGATGGCTTAGGGTGGGGGGTTTCATCAACATGATAGAATAAAGAAGATGGAGATTTCTTCCCAACAGTGCCCAAGGAAAGGACAAGAGGCAGCAGGCACAGGTCAAGATACAGGAAATTCCATTTAAGCATAAGGAAAAAAACCACCTTTTGTTTTTCACTGGGAGGGTGACCAGGAAAGGGAACAGGTTGTGGGGGCTCTACCCTTGAAGGTGGTCAAAACCCAACAGGACACAGTCCTGAACTGACCCTGCCTGAGCAGGGGTTGGACGAGCTGGTCTCCGGAGTTCCCTACCAGCTCCGCCGTCCTGTTTCTCTATGGTATTTACTGCCAGATAATAATCCTCTGGCTACTGGGGTCCCCGACAGCCCTCTGCCAGGGGGAGGGGGGGATGAGCCACTTTGTCCCCTCCACCTACCGACTCCTCCACTCCACCTGGTACATGGCACCACCAGGTGAGCCGGGGTCCGGCTCCCACCGCAGGCAGACGTGGAAGTTTTGTGCCTCCAGCCTCACGTCTCGCGGAGGCAACAGCATGCCTGGGGAAGGGGGAAGCAGAGGGGCATTAGGCAGCATTGCTGTGCTCTGCAGGGGCCCACGCCTCGGCCGGTCACCGTTGGCAACGCTGCACGGGTCTCCCTGCTTTGCACAGGCATCGTGGGGCATCCCCCCACTCCGCAACCCCGGGCTTCGGCCCCACAGAAACACTGTGTCCCTGCCAGGCTCAGGCAAGTGCTGGCTGCCAGCACTGCGCTCAGCATCCGCAGCCCGCACATCTCTTGCGCACCCTGGAACATCCCATCTGTGGTCCGCAAAAGGCACAGACACCCTCATGTGGTTGCTGGTGACCCTGGGGTTTTCTTTCCTGTCACGCCTTGAAGACCACTCCGTCCCCCCCTCCCTGCATGTACCTTTTCGGTCTGAGAGTCGTCCCCGTGTTTCTCCCCCCGTTGCCGCTGCGGTAGCTCTGGAGCTGGACTTACCTCGGAGCAGGGTGCAGCTGGCCAGGGACAGAAGCAGACTCAGGGCAGGGCTCATTCTGCTGTGCCCCGTCCATCTGTCCCCAGCCCTGTGCTGCCGTGCTGGGTGCTGTGATGAGAGGAGGGGTGTGCTGGAGCCGTTCTGCCACCCGCAAATGCTACAGGCAGCTGGAACCTGGGAGTAGAGAAAATATTTTTTTCCCCGAAGCTGTGGCCAGCAAGCCCCGCCGCAGGTGTGCCTTGCACATGGAGGTGCCTGCTGCAGTGGCAGGGGACACCCTGCTGCCCCTTGGGATGGGGCGGAGGAGCAGTGGGGTGGGTGTCCTCGGGGCTGTGGTGGCAAGCAGGGCTGCAAGGACAGTGGGCAGCTGCCACACTCTGCCACGGCACTGTGCGTGTGCTGCAGGGACCTTCTGCTGCACCCACCTCTCGCTGGTCCCCTGTGGCGTCTGGTCCCTCTTAGGGAGGCACCGAGAAGTGACGCTGCTGGTGTCACTGGGAGATGGGTCTGAGAAAGCTCTGGCCCGAGGCTCACACCACTCTAGCAGTGCTTCAGCCCTGCTCCAGGCATGACTCAGCCGCACAACCCGCAGTACCGCTGCCACACACCCCCAGTCCTCCCGCACACCCCCGCCCTCCTGCAGCCTCCCTGGGACCGGGAGGGTGCCATGCTTGCTGGTACTTGGCCAGGTGCAGCAGGGCACCCCTTGCCCCTCTCTCCGGAGCCTGGCCAGCAGCTCCTTACCTTGGCCTTGCCCCACCACTCAGCTACAGGGGAATTTTGCCCCACTCTTGCAAGCTATGGAGGTAAGCTTGCTCTTGGAGGAGAGACATGCAAGGGCTTTGATGCCACCAACACTGACCTCCTGGTCGTGGTGACATATTCCCTGGCAAATACAGATGGACGGGATCATCTCCCTGGCAGGACTGGACACCCACAGGGCTGTCCTTACTCCTACCTGTTGCCTCTTGCTCTTCCTGTTTTATATAGTCTCTGCATTAATGTTATGAGTGCACCTGCCTTGGCAGGTGTGTATAAAATGCTTTCCCCTCATTTTCTGTCCCTTGCAAGTGTTCGCGGTTTGAAACAAGGAGGAGCAGCCAACAAGCAGGGATAGGCAGCTGCAAACCACAGGCAAGGGCTCTGAGCCCTGAGCTGAGGCCTCCAAAATGCCAGAGCCGAATCGCAGGCAGTGGGTTTATGCCCCAAGGCTAGCACAAGCCCTCCTGGCTTTACAGCAGCTGCCCCCGTGAAGGCAACAGGCAGTTCCTCCCTGGAGGGAGAGAAGGGCCCCCCCAGGGCTGTCCAGCACCCCTCCCCACGTGGAGGTTTCTGTAAAAATATGGTCTAGTGGCTACCCCTCACAGCTGAGACTGCAGAGGTTAAACCCCCTCTCCTCCACACATCCCCTCCTTCACCCACACCCCCCCATCGCCACGCCGCCCTAAAGCATCAGCGGTCCCCCCTACCTCGGGCCACGCAGTTGCTCATCTGGCCCCTGCGGTAACAGGAACCCACTGGAGCAAACATGACAGCGCCGTCCGTGCACACCACGCCGTTAAACACAACTGCCTTCAGCTCAGCAATCCCACGTCAGGCTCGAGTGTTCGCTGGGAGCACCACCAGGGTCTGCCCAGCTCCCAGGCTCCCTCCAGCTGGGGGACAGGCCCGTGTCCTCTGTGCCACCGCACTGGGAGGCTGCGGGAGACGTCCCACTGCCAGGCACGTGATGTGGCTTTGGTGGTTCGTGCCTCTTCTCCTGGGTCAGGGCTTTTCTTCTTCCTTCCTCGTTGGCGGTGTCTCATCTGGCTGCAGGCTCCCCGGGCTGGCGGCTCTCGCTCGGCTCAGCAGTGCCCTCTGCGAGTGAGCGCCGAGACGCAGCCTGCACCCAGCACCCCACCTTGCAGGGACCATCAGTGGCCTGGGCACAGAAGATGGGAGCTTGGGCACTGGGCCAGGACGTCCCCCCACAGCTGACACCAGGAGGTTGTTTCACCCTTGCCAACATCAGCGCTGCAGGCTGGGCACACAGACCTGGGACCCTGGGCCCTGCTATGCCCTCGAGACCCCAAGGAACCCACGCGTGGCTCAGCACCACCCTACAAACCCCAGGCCCTTGGCTGCCCATCGAGAGAGAGCAGCAGGGCTTACATGTTGCAAGAGCGTAACACCGTGCAACCGCTGCAAGACGAACAGAGCCATCGACCACGGCACCGCCGGAGCTTGCAAGCACCCTTCAGCTCTGCCCAGAGCCGAGCAGACACACGGGCCCAGGCACTTTAAAGCAAGAACCCAGCAGCGGCCGAGTGCCACCCTTGGGGCAGACACTAGCACCTTCACTGCTGTCCCTGTGCTGTTCGGCAGCCTCGGCACATCCCATGGCGCGAGTAGAGACGGGACCAGTGCCCACGGGGATGGCAGCCCCGCAGCTGGCTGGGCATCAGCTGTCAGGAACAAGGACACACAGCCAACAGCCAGCTGGACAGACTCTTTAATGCCACCCTTGCTGAGAACATCTCACACCAGGTGCCCACCCCCAGCACAGCCAGCTGCCCATGCTCCTGCCTGCGTCTGCTCGTGGGGGCAGAGGCTGGGGAGGAGATGCCAGTCAGGCTGGGGGATCCCTGGGGACAGGAAGGGAAGACACAGACAGGAGCTGCTTTCGCTGCCTGAGTGTACAGAGAGGAGCATTTAAAGAGCTCTTCCAGTGCTGTCAAAAAAGCTCTTTCTCCCTTGCCTGCCAGCTCTGCACCAGGCAGAGCCCAGCAGGTGGTCCCCCAGAAAGCACCACCGGTGAGATGAGCATACAGCTGCCTCCAGCACCCTTAGCCTCTTTCCCCTTTCCATCAGAAGGTGGGGGAAACCCCGCAGCAGCACAGTAGGGCTGCACCTGGAGCTGCACCCCACAGCAGGGTAAGGCTAAGGAGGATGTATGTACCCAGGGAACCCCGAGGGTGGTGCTGGGCAGTCGTCCCTGAGCAGTCCGGCAGCACCTCCTCTCCCCAGCCTTCACCCAGTGTCACAGATGGCCATCTCCATGCCCACGAGATGGGTGCCCCAGGCAGGCAGCCCGCTGCCAGCCTGGGGCACCGGGGCTCCTGAGGGCCACAGGGAGGGCAGGTCTCTCCCCTGGCTGCAGGGAGGAGGTGACCCAGGGGCTGGTGGCACCACTGGCCGCTCCCAGGAGGGCGTGAGGAGAGTGCAGAGGGAGCAAGCAGTGCCATAATGGAATTGGGCATCAGCACCCACCGCCACCTCACTGGGCTCCACCACCTCTGTCCCTGCCCCCTCACAGTGGCAGGAGCTCAGGCTAAACTTTCCCAGGTAAAACCCATCCTCCAAAGGCCTCCTCCAGGTACCGGGCTACCGCCAGTGTCAGGTGGTCATTGTAGGAGGCTGCAACCAGCTGTATGCCCAATGGCAGCCCCTCGCTGCTCAGGCCCAGTGGGCACTGCGTCACCGGCAAGCCCAGGACGTTGAAGATAGCTGGAAGAGAGAAGGTTGCATCAGAACAAGCACAGCAACTGGGACAAATCACTGCCAGGCTCTCCTACACCAGGTAGGCAGCTGCTGCCACACATGGCACCAGACTCCTGGGAGCTGGTCCCTGCCAGTCGAGGCAGGCAGTGCAGAGACATGATGACAAGAGGATGTCACTGGCCAGAGGCTCCCAGCACCCACATCACATACGCAAGTTGCACCAAGTGATGACACACTGATGTGGCACACCAAGATATGCTTTGGGACATTCCTGCCCCAGGCATGATCCCTCCATGACTCCACAGCCAGGCAGCATTGCAATGCAGCACTGGCATCAAGGAGCTCAAGCTGCAGGAAATCCATGTAGAGAGCCTCAAACTGTACCCCAAGAGAGGCAGCAGCTCAGCTCTCTGGTGCCTGCTAAACCACAGTGCCAGCTGTAACAGCGTGAGCACATCCCACTGGGGCAGGGTGCCCTCCCCTCCCCGAGATCAGATGTGTCAATCAGACCTGTCCCACTGCAGACAGCAGGTACAAATGCCACCAGTTTTAAAGCATGACCATAATCCTCACCCCATGTTTTGGAGCAGCCAGACACCCCTCTGTGCTGCAAAGCCCGCTGTCGGTGATGGAAATACTTTGGGTAAAGCACACAGGCCCACAGCCTGCACTGCTGTGGCGGATGAGGGCATGCCCACAGAGCCCTGCCTGTACCCCAGCAGTCTGAGCTGCTCACCTGTGTAGGCAAAGTTGAAGGGCATGCATATTGGGGAGTGGTGCCTGGGAGCTACGGTGGGGTGGGAGGGGTAGAGGAGCACCCCGTCCGGCCCCAGCAGGGCCTCCATCTCCTCCTGCAGGCTCTTCCCCATGCTCACCAGCTTGGCATTCGCACCAGGGGTGAGCTTCATCAGCTTCTCTGTCAGCCCCAAGGCTGCAGGACAAAGGCACAAACAGGAACAGAGAGCAAGCAAGAGGACTGTGGGTTAAGTGGTGCAGAAAGCGCATTGCCCGGCCACATGCAGCACGTTGCAGCTCCTCGTGGGGCCCCCCAAGTCCCCCTCGCTGCCGGCACACTGGCTCCCAGAGCCGATTGCCCCCTGCACATGGCATGGCTCTGCAGGCAGCATCTGCCCAGCTTTGCCAAGGGAAAGGCTTTCAGCCTTCCCATTGCTTCAAGGAGTTTTCCAGCCGCTGGGATTGAGCGGAGCTGGCAGAGCAACTCAGCACTCATTAGTCAGCAGCACAACAGCACTAATTAGGGTTCTCTTGTATCTGCTGCTAAGAAACAAGATTGGTGCAGACCCCTGGCTGGCTCCCTCTGAGCCCCAGCAGTTCTGGCAGGGCTCACAGCAGGAGCAAACCCTGCCTGCAGCTCTGCTGTCCTCACCTCTCCCAGGATATCCAACCCCAGTTATCAAAAATCCAGCCAACTCCCCCTCAAGCATGTGTTTGACTTGAAGACACCGAGTGTTATTACAAAAAAACAGTCTGAAGCTGCTAAATGCAAATTCCAGAGTCCCTGTGCGGGGTGCTGGAAGGGCACTATTTTCATTTAACAACTCACCCGCCCCACCACCGCCTCTGCACAGCCCGGGGCTCCTCCTGGCCTTACCAATAGCTGGGAGAGTGTGGGAAGACATCCCCACGAGCCACTTCATCAGCTCCCACAGCGGCCACACTGGCTTCCCGTGATCCCCCAGCAGGTCTGTGAACAGCTGTGCCTCCTGCAACAGAGACACACTCCCTCCATCAGCACCCTCAGCTAGTGTGCGACGGGGAAGAGCAGGCTGACAAATGGCAGTGAAATCTCCAGCTGACCAATTACCCCGCCGCAAGCTGTTCCCATTTTCAGAGAGGAGATGCCTGTCGGGAGTGTTACACAGCTCCAGCACTAATCCAGAGCGGCAGCAGGAGCACCTCTCCCTGCCAGAGAGAGCAAGAAGGGGACCTCACTTTGCGGAGGGAGAGCCCCCCCAGAGCAGCAACTTTCAGTACCTCTCCACCAACACGATGCAAGGGATGATGCTCTAGATTATGTCTCCTGGAGGCATTTACTGCTGTTACATGGCTGTGGGATCAGGAAAAAGGAGGCAGAGGGGGCCAGGGGTGCCCTCTTCAGCAAGGTGGGGTTGGTTTATTTTTCATCGCTGCAACGCATGAGGTATAGCACTCCCGAGTTTGTTTTTGCTACAAAATAGTCCCATGAGTGCTCAAAGCATGGCACAATGGCTACAATTCAAGGAAAAGCCTGAAAAGCTGCTAATCCATCGCCTCAGTCCTGGCATCTTAATGGGCATTAACCCAGCCTACGTCAGGAGATGCAGCAGGGAGGTGAGAGCGAGGCAGGGCTGCCTGCTTGGCTGACTCACCAACTTGCACAGAAAAGGTCAACATGCTAAAATGGCCTCTTCCTCCCTAAGCACGTTACTGCTCTGCTGGGAGCCACATCGTCATCCCATGGGAAAGCCAGGGAGAAGGGGCTGTGTAGCTTTGGAAAGAGATGAAAGGACTGATGGGACAAAAGGAGCAGAGAAAGCCCCTGGACAGGTCTGGGAAGCCTACAGCTCTCCACGGCTTGCCCCAAACAGCTGATTCTTCCCTGCTGCCACCAAATTTGTGCTTTTGCCAGCTTGGTCTGACACACCTGCCCATCGCTGTCCATGCACGACATCATGGCTGACCAGATCTGGAAAGAATACTTCATCTTGTGGATTGTCACATGCCGAACTTGGACCCCCAGCTCGCCTTCGAGGTGCTCCACCACCTGAAGGGAAGAGTGGGAAGGGTTTGTTTCTGCAAGGATGTGATGCACTGTGGTCAGTCCATGGAAACCAGGGACAGGAGAGAGCCCAGGAGCAGCTTCTCTTTGCTGACACGCAGGGAATCCCACAGGTCCTGCCTGCTCCCCTCCACCCTAAGCAGTGGAACCTCCTCCATCCAGTAACAACCTTGGAGCTCCTCAGCCCCCAACACCACCCCCAGAAAAGATTTCATTGAAAAACAAAAAAAGTTCCTTTGCACGACTCTAAAACGCCAGGCAGCTGCCCTGGGAAGACAGCAAACACAGCCATGCCTTCACCATGCAGTGTGCCCTCAGAAGGTCTCGGTAATGTGGACAAGAGATGTTAAAAAAGCAAAATACAGTTACTGCAATGGAACTTGGGGCAAAAGCTTTGGACACCCTGGTGCACTCCAACACACAGGTGCTCCTGCAAGGTTACCTGCAGCCACTCACAAGATTTTCCCCTTCTTTCTTCCTTAACACAGAAGAAAAATATCTTTCCACTTTTTGCCCACTGGATGCACCAGAGCGGGACTCGCAGCTGCCTCTGTGGTGCTGCAGCCTGCCAGCCCCTGCAGGAGCCATGCACAGAGCGGCTCACCTCACCTCCAAGGGACTCCCCAGGTTTTATCTCCAGGCTCACCCCAGTGAGAGCCAATGTCTGTTCCTTCCTACCTTCTTTTGGGCCTGCAAGATCTCCTTGTCCACAGGTGACACAAAAACGGACCCGCCGTCGTGATCCATGCAGTGAAATTTTATTTTCTCCAGTGACACCTTTTCATTCAGCTTCAGCCTGGGAAAGGAACAGTGCTTTGCTCACAAATCCGTCCCTGGCTCCTCGAGCTGCTCACACACTTCTTAATGCATCCTTAGGACATCAGATACATTCTCAGGACACCCTGCTTTACCCACCAGAGTGGGAAGGAGAGTTCCTGCAGACACACAGACTCCTGCTGCCCACAACCCATCCAATGGGGCTCACCCAACCCATCAGTCCCAGCTAGCTCTGCATATTTGTTGCTGTTAGGAAAACCCTTGTCTCTCAAGATACACCTTGTAATTACAGGCCCTAACCAAGGTTGGGATTACATCACAAGAACCATGGAGAAACAAAAGTGTTAAGGGAGAAAGCAACTGCGTACAAGCAGCAGCAAGAAGCAGGACCTGCCCAGTCTGCCCCATCTCTGCTCTGCTCCTTACTCGTACATGCACATAAAAGGCTGCTTGGTTGCACGGACCTATGAAGAGACCAAAAGGGGCCATGGTGTAGGATGGAAAACTCAAATATTCATCAACAAGAAAAAGCATACATAAAACCCAAAAGAAAGCCAAGCCCCAGGAGGGAAGGGATGTGCTGAATGGCACTGGCTGGAGCAGCTCACAGGTGAAGTCCTCTGAGGAGGAGGACCTGGCTGACCATGGCTGCCTGCTGCCCAGAGCATGTGGGTGGTGGGAAGGACAGCCCTGGTTGCAAGGGTCCTGCTGGAAGCCAGGGGCAGAGGAAGGAAACCAGTAACAAGCAACCTGGGTGGCACAGACCTGTCCTGTACACCAAGCGGGACTGACCTGCTGCGCTGGCCAGAAAGCAGGGAGACCAATTCAGCAGCTTGAAGCAGTAGCAGCAACTTACTTGTTGACTCCAGGACCGGCCATGACCCTCAGCATAGGCTCCAGGTCCTCCGCATAGCGGCACATGGGCCCCGTGCACAGGAAGCTGGTCCGCACCCCTCGGGCGTTTGGGAACTGGCCGTCATTGGGCACCACCCCTGCGAGCACAGAGGGGGTGTCGGGTACCACCCTGCCAGCAGCCATGAGCACTGCGCCCAGCCGGGCAAGCCGTGCTGGAGGGCAGCTGCTGCCCGGGGACTGCACACATCAGCAGTGCTTGCAAGCTGTCAGCAAGGTGCACAGTGTGGGGAAAGGAGGAAAAGCACCCAGCTGGGACACCAGCTCCCAGGACAACACTGCAGCAGCAGATCCTGACCCTGGGAAAACATCCCACGCTGAGGATGCAACACCAGGGGTAAAACACCTCCCACGCACTTGGCATTCTGCCACCAAACGGCTTCCCACTGCCAAAGCCAGTTGTGCTCATGCAGCAGGCTTGCCCCATGCAAGAAGTTTGCCCGTCCCCTGACAGCAAGCCCACCAAAGAGAAGCACGGGAGTGTCCGGAACAGGTTCCTCCCACGCCCTGCATTCCACCTCCTGGCATTTCTGTTGGGGAGGAGGAGATCCTCACAGCTGCTTTACCTGTCGTGGGTTTATGGCCAAAGATTCCATTGAAGAAGGCAGGCATCCGGATGCTGCCGCCGATGTCGGAGCCCACACCTATGACTGAGCAGGCAGCTGCCAGGACACTGCCCTCCCCACCTGCACGGGAGAAAATACAGCAAAAACACCCACAGGCTTAGAGTGCAAGTCATTCAGCAGAGCAGGAGCATCTCCCGGTGGCTGCTTCCCTTTGCATGCAGATGGGGTGGGAGCTGCCCTGGCTTTAGAGATGTCTGGGGGACTGTTTTGCCAGTTACTAGGCCTAGCACAAAGGACACAGCCAGCAGAAAATCAAACCAGTAACCAGATTCTATTGCACATAATAAAGTCAGTACATGGGTGATCACTGGGGGTACAAACAAGTCAAACAGATCACACATAACAGACAGCAACCCCAGGAATGACACAGCATGACCAATAATAGGTGGAATAAAAAAAGAAACAATGTCTCCCATAGAGGAGATGGGAGACAACCAAGTCAATAGGCTGATCATATAGGATAGAAGGAGCCACATATTGTTCCCCCACGAAGCCCGCACTTGCAAATGCCAAACTTGACTGGGGCCCAGTTGCAGGGAGAATCAGGAGGTCCTTCCCCAACAGGGAAACTCTGCAAAGTGTATCCACCTCACACAGACACCCCACCCTTCCTGCAAGTGGTCCCAGCTTTTATGCCCAAAGCAGGGCACCTGGCACTCATTTACCCAATGCAGGACACCTGGCACTCATTGACCCAATGCAGGGCACCTGGCACTCATTGACCCAATGCAGGGCACCTGGGGCTTGTTTACCCCAGGGCTTTCCCTGCAAGGCCGGCCGCACCTTGGAGGAAAGCCAAAAGGCAAACTCATCCCCTCCTTTTAAAGGACCCTGGGAACCACCCATATGTCAGCCTTAATTCAGGGCTCGGGGTTCAGACCCCAGCACTTCAGGGACAGCTGAGGAACGTGGGCCAAAGGGATTCTCCTCCCAACGTGCTGCACCAGCACTGCAGTTTGTATGTAGAGTAAGACAGAGCAAGCCGGAGCGATACGGGTGTAACATCCGGGAGGTGCAGAGCAGTTGGACCTCCAAATGGCCTACTGCACTGCCCAGGCATGAGGCCTGTGAGCTCTGCAGGAGCCCAGCAACAAATTAAAGCAGCGTGCAGAGGACTTGGGAATTTCCCTTGCTGAACTTTAACCTGCTGCTCATGCAGGACCACGCTGAGGTGCCAGGGCTCACCTGAGCTGCCGCCTGCGATCCTCTGCAGGTCATAGGGGTTGTTGGTCCGGCCGTAGACCCTGTTGCTGGACTCGTACCACATGCATAGCTCGCTGCAGTTGGTCACACCCAGTGGGATGGCACCAGCCTGCTTCAGCCTGGACACCACTGTGGCATCTGACGTGGCGATCACATTGCGGCGGTTGACCAACCCAGACGTGTTGGGCATCCCTGTGGTGCCAGGGTTGACAAAAGACAGGAGGTGTCAGGGCCAGCTTCCCCAAGGTCACCCTGGGGGCAGCAGGCTGCAAGACACGGGTCCCCAGCGATGGCTGCTCCTCTGAGACACACGGGCCCAGGTGGAGGGGGTGCAGGCCAGGGAAAGGGAAGCTGCTTTCCTCCAGGCACCCTGCCACAGCCACCCACCACCCTGGGGAGCACAGGCCAAGAGGAAGTGAATCACTGCCTATGAAGCTGGAGAAGCAAATGCAAACCCACCATGGAGAGAAAAGGCCTCCTTGACAGTGATGGGAACCCCTAACAAGGGGAACTTCTCCTCCAGGTAGTCATCGCCAGGGCCCTCTGAAAGCAGCTTATCTACCTGCTGGGCTTCCTGCAGGGCCTCCTCAAACCTGCAAAGAAGAAACCCATGGGGATGCTCTGGCGCGTCTCTCCAGCCTTGAGGGACCGGCAAGGAGCAGGTATCTGCAGGGTAGGCAGATGCTAAGCGATGGTAGGAGTTGGTAACGGAAGATGAGACTTCCCCAGCTCTTCTTTGCAGTCTTTGCAAGAATCACTTGCTTTTGCACCCCAAACCACTGCCAGGAGCAGCAGCGGGAGCGCCTGGCACCAGCGCGGCGCCGCGGCGGGGGCAGCACAGGGCCCTGCTGTGCTTCCCGGTGCAATGCAGCACCCCGGCCTGGGGAGCCAGCGGGGCCCGCAGGAAGGCTGCGGTGGTGGCGAGCACCGTCCCCTCCCCGCCCCGGCTTACCTGTCCTTGACGACGGCGTTGATGAGGGGGTTGACCTCCCTCGTCCTCTCCACGTACGCCTCAACCACCTCGGTGCACGTCACCTAGAACAGCAAAGGAGAAACCGCGGTGAGACGCAGGCTGGGCGGGGCAGCGGGGCGGCCCTCCGGGGGCCCGGGACACCGGGGAGAGACGCGGGGCAGCCCCGGGGCCCCCAGGCCGGCACGCTCTCCGCCACCGAGACTTTCCGCGGGACGCAGCGGCCCCTGTCCCGCGGGGAGGCGCGCGAGCCCCGGGGCGCCCCCGGACTCGGACCCAGTGCCGGTCCCACCTGCCGGGCGCGGAGCCGCGCCGCCAGCTGCCGGGCGGGCAGCAGCACCAGCGGACGGCGCGGTGGCGGGACGGCGCGCGGCGGCGCGGGGGCCACGAGCCCCAGCAGCGCCAGGCAGGCACGCGACAGCAGCCGCAGCAGCAGCACCAAGCACCGCTCCGCCCGAGACAGCGCCATGGCCGCCCTCTGCCCCGCGCCGCCGGGGCCGTGCACCGACGCCGCGGAAGTGACGTCAGCACGCCGCGCCGCACGCGTTGCTGCAGCAACCGAGCTGCCGCGCCAGGCGGCCCTTCCCCGGCCCTAGGGCTTTGCCGGCCTGCCGGCGCGGCCGGGCCCCACCGCCTGCCCGGGACTGCTGCAGGGGTCTCTCCCCGCGCCCGTCCCTCCCTGCGGGCTGGCAGCACAGCGGCACCCGCGGGGGCGGCGGCACGCAGGCCTGGCTACGCGTGGCGAGGCCCACCTTCGGCCTCACTGGGCGGAACTGAGGCCAGCGCGCCACAGGCTGTCCCGCCGGGGCTGCGAACGGCGGCTGCGGTGTTGTAGCCCGTGGAGGTTCGCCTCTTCCTGCTCTGGGGACGCAGGCGGCAGACCTGGGGTAAATACAGCAGCTGACTCGCAGGTTGGTTAGGGATTACGAACAGCCTGGTGAGGAATGGCTGCAGGCACGACTGGGGCAGTGTAATCCGGCTCTGTAGAAAGGTCTGCACCGACAAGCTGCCTTGGGTAAGGCATAAAAGGAGCCTGAAGGGCCAGGGCTGAGCTGCAACGTTGTTGAATACGTCCACAGGGCCTCTGTGTTGCAGGAGCGTCCTGTGCTCGGGTTGAGGAGGAGATGCTTCCGTTTCCTGTGGAGGTTGCCCGTCCACACCCAAAAGCCTGTCCTTGGGGCCTAGCTCTGCACACAGAGTGGGGGTTACCAACCTACAGGACCTTAACGCTGATCAGCTCTAAGTTGCCATCTAATTAGATTGTTTCCTTCCGTTTTAAACACTGAGCTTCATTTGCAGGCTTTTCCCCTCATCAAAGACAGCCGTTAACATACTTATTTTCAAACAAGCACTGACATTTTTCATTCTCTTGATTACAGGAACTGGAAGAGCTGAGTAATCCTCAACACTCAAGACAAAAGTTACAAGAATCAGTAGGGAAAAAAATAATCGTGTTTTAAAGCAAGTATTTAAGCAGCTTCTGAGCTGTCCTTATTACATCTCTTTCCATTCACATAGTTGGCAATTAAATTATCAGGGGAAAGCAAGGGAGATGAGGGGATACATTTCCAGTGAAAGTCTTTTATGACCACAAAGTCAACAATCAGCATTCATAAAAATAATCTGTGGCGTACACACCCTGGGAGGATATCGGGTTGACCTCTGTCCCATGAAAACCTAAGATGAACATAAAAGGAAAGTCATCTTGATAACAATTATTTTTTTTACAAACCCTTAACAAGGAGACCGTTTTTCCCTGCCTTGTGCAAACAGAGGAGAGGAGATAAGGAAAGGGAAAGCTGCTTTCCCTGCTTGGAGTCAGTTTCCTTTGCCCTAGAAAGCTGCTCCGTCCAGTAATGGGTTTAGTCACCAGATATCTCTGAGGGGCTTGGAAAGGCCCCTCCAGCTGTAAAAGGTGGGGGAGTCCCAAAATTCTGCATGGGTGAGGGAAAGGTTTGTCCCCTGCTGATTTTAATCACCTGGTTTATCTTTTTCCTTGTCAGGTCTGCCCTGACCACACACATCAGCCAGCTCAGGGACAACTTACAGCCAGTGCTATGCTCTGTGCTTCCTTGGGCAGGCCAGCGTGCCTGTGGCTGACAGTGCAAAAGCAGGTTAAAAGCTGCTTTTTCCATTTCCCTGGCACTGCTGGGACACGTGCGGTCTTATCTGTATCCTTACGTAGCCTTTGCCTTTTCCCCTGCAATATCTAAGCACCTGCACACCCTCTGATTACAACTGTTACAGGTTGGAAAGCTTTGTGCCTGTGCCCTCACCTTTCCTTATACCTGCGTCTCTGTCACCTGCTTAGAAGAAGCTGTGAGTCCGGACTCATTGAAACCTGGCTTGTGAAATCTGGCAGCATTGGCAGTTGCCGCTTCAGGTTGCCAGATCTGGAACTGGGGATGACAAGGCTCTCTTGGAGGGTGTCCGGTCAGCTGTCCCACAGGTTTCTTCCAGAGCTAGAATGGTAAAATGCATCCTCTGAAGGAGGCAGGAAGAGAATGGCCTTTCTAAATGTGATCCTAGCACTGCTTTTGTCATTTTTTCCCTCATTCTCTTGATGGATTTGGCATTTTTTCCCCCTCAAGTCCTGCCCAAACGCTGGCAGAGAGGGGTATGAGCAAAACCACTTCTGTGCTGGGGCTCTACTTCCTCTGCTGTTCAGGAGCTTTAAGCAGAGATTTTCCCTGACAGCCCAGCTTTGGTGTCTTGTTTGCTGTGGAAACTTCATCTTTGTCTTTCAACTTGTGAGAACAGAGCTTTGAAATTCGCACCAGACCAGCTGCCACGTACAAGTTCTCCGCATCCCTGCTAGTCACGCTGTATGCCAACACTGCCCCAGACAGCAGCTCGGGCTGTTTCTCATTAGGTCAAGCTGGTGAGCTCCCTGGGAGTCGAGCCAAAAGAACAGCTACCACAGTTCATGGTAGCCCAGTGGAGCTTCATTTCCACGAAAAATGTAAAAAATGGGAGAGAAGGTGCTCTAGAAATAAAGCACTAAGATTTGGAAGCCTAAGGTCAAAATGATTAAGACTGCTTTTTGATTACCAGAACCAAACAAACAAGCAACCACCACTCCACACGCACACTAAGGAGTCAGGTAATTCCAATATGATTAAAAAACAAGCAGCCATGAGCAAGGAGGCTGGAAATATGCAGTGAAGCTCACCCAAATCAATCCCACTGCTTTTTCCTAAGGTGCACCAGCTGGTTAGGAGAAGAACATGATTCCAGGGTCTTGTGCTCCTGGAATTTATGCCTGTCATTATCCCCAGTTGTTTCATTATTACCAAAGTCTTAAAAAACCACGAGAGATTAGCAAGAACATATGGAAAGTTGGAGTGGTTCTGCTCACTGTATGTAATGCGTGTTGGAACGGTGAAACTGGCTCAGCCGCAGCATGCGAGGCTGGCGGGAAGCAGGGGACAGTGCCACGTCCTGGTTCCCTCCGCCGAGGTCACTGAAGCTGCTCTGCATTTTTTCCCCAATGCAGAAAAAATACCTTTGGGAAATTAAAAGAGCCTGACAGCACAATTCTTTCTGTTGCAAAACGAGTCATTTAAAACCCTTAAAGTAAAGGTTCGGAAGAAATCTAGGTTTTGTGTAGGACAATGATGGGGGGAGGGAAGAGGGAAGGGACATTTAAAGGTTCAGACTGAGATGCAACAACTCAGATGTTTAATTCCCAGCTGATCCCAGAAAAAAAGCCCAATTTTAAAGGTGGCTGCTCCGAGCCTGCTCTCAGCCCGATCCACCAGTGGGGGATGCTGCGCTCCGCCTTTCCATGAGCTCTCTTCGAGCTCTCCTCTCTTCCCGTGGGCTCGTGGCTGTTCGGTCCCGTGTTGTAACGCCCAGGGTCTGTAACTCCAGTCTGCAGCCTCCAACAACAGCAGGATCCCTCTGGCTGCGACCGTGCATCCTCTGCTCACGCAGGGATGTCCAGGGCTGTGCTGGGCAGCTCGGGGGGCTCCAACAAAGGGGCTGGATTTTCCTTCTTGCACAACAATGTCCAAAGTGAAGCAGCAGAGTCTGACAGATGCACGTCAGCACCGTCTGCTGGTCCCTGAGACCGGAGCACCCGCTTCCTCCAAGTGACCCTGGCTGTCCTTGGGAATT